>CAUYRT010015629.1:0-58418 GCA_963574885.1 Lepilemur ruficaudatus | reverse complement strand
ACCCCGTCTCTACTACAAATAGAAAGAAATTAATTGGCCAACTAAAAATATATAGAAAAAATTAGCTGGGCATGGTGGCACATGCCTGTAGTCCCAGCTACTTGTGAGGCTGAGGCAGAAGGATTGCTTGAGGCCAGGAGTTTTAGGTTGCTGTGAGCTAGGCTGACACTACAGTACTCACTATAGCCTGGGGGCAACAGAGTGAGACTCTGTCTCAAAAAAAAAAAAAAAATTAGAAATTATGACTTTGAAATAATCTTCATTAAGTGACTTCATATGTCTAAAATAATGACTTCCACCATGCCACTTGTGAAATTACTTTGAAACATCATCAGCAAAATTGCATTTCTCAAGTGAGTCACTCTGCCCTGAAATATAATACGGTAGCTATTATAGATGTGTGATTGATAGATGCTCATGCCACTGCCAAATCTTCAGCCGTTAAAAATTGACCCTTGTCTTCAGGGTCAAAAATACTGGGAACAAAACGAAACAGAAATAGTGCTAGCTCAAAAATTTTTAAGTGCCTATAAATTAATTCTGCCATTTCTCTTTTCAAGGTCTAGCATGGTCTTATCCAAATTATTATGTCAGCAATAAAAAAACAAGTCCCCTGCAATTTGTGTACATCCATAGAAACTGGCTTCGGAAGAGTCTGCAAATGCTTTACATTTCCCCACAGTTCCTTGATGAACATTGAGTTGTAGTAGTTCCACCCATTTTGTCAATTAATAATTATTAATACAATCCTCAAAACAGTTCACTGAAGCATTTCACAATGTACTAGTGTTATTGTTTATCAGTTATTTATCATAATATAATTACAGAAGACCAAGCACAATGCTAAATATACAAATGTACGGTTTCATTTAGTCTTTACAAAAACACAACAAAGTAGAGACTAATAATCTTGGTTTTGCAAATAAGAAAACCAAAGTCAAGATGGTAGGTATTAATAATTTCTCAAGCCCACACAGTCACATAGAGAGAATCCTGATCACTCTGATATCAAAACCTAAGCATGTTCTCAACTGCTATGTGACATAATTTTACACATCCTTGTTTGAGATTAGCTGCCATAATATGGTTGTTTCAGAACTGTTCTATTTGAACAATCTTAAAAGAAGCTTTCCTCTCAAGAGCACTGAAAATTTTGACCAAAAAAATATATCAGATATTCATTGTAACCATGGAAGAAGTAGACCACAAAACAAATACACTGAATTATTTACAAAAATCAGTTTAGACTTTTGATAAAGTATAGGGGTTGTAAATTCATGTTATAAACACTTGCCCATAATAATTAGGCTCCCAGGCCTAAACATTTTGTCTAAGATGTACCTGATATTATAGTATAGTACTGTGGAACCCCATCATCATACATGAGGCCCTAATTTCCTGGGGTACATGTTCTGAGTTCCAATCTAGAATACAATGGGAGAATTAGTAGACCCCTGTCCCACGCCAGCCCCATCAGTCCATTACTCCTTCCTCAAATCTTCACAGGGGCTTCTTTGGTCAGCAGTAGGATCTTTAGCAAGGTGAAGACTAGGAGAGGCTTGGGACTGGAGTCTCCAAGCAGAGCTGAGCCGGAAGTGGTGGAGGACAGAACCTCTTGCTGACACTCTGGCAGGTTCCCAGCTCGGTCAAGAGAGTGCTCTCTCTTTCTGTACCTATAGACGTTAGTCTGGCAATATCTTCTAGAGCTGCCACCCCCAGAGGCTTCTAGCAAGGATTTTTTTCCTTCTCCTTGCTTATGATCACAAAAGTCACACCTCTCCTCTACCCTTCAATGCTGGAAAAGCTAGAAAAGCACAAATCTCTGTTACGCAGCTGAAGACACTTAACTGTGTGGAACGAATACAAGAAAATGCTGTCGCTATTCCTTGAATCTTACCTTCTTCCTCCCCCCACCACCCTCATTTAGGTTCTGTAGGAAAAGAAGCTAATGATGATTCTCTAAATGCAGACAGCTGAACTGAAATTAATCCATATTCTAGAGGGGAAAAATACAACACACTCTAGTTGTCCAGGGTATTTTACCTTTTGAGAAAAGATCTAGCTTCTGTAGTGGGAAACAGGATGGAGGTCCTGGGTTAAAAGGGTTAAAAGATGTAATCAGAGGGGGAATATTATCTGGGGCCAGGTTAGAGCTAAAGGAGCTAGAGGTCATGCAGTGAGGAACAAATCCAAGGGCAGCTCCCTATCCCCACCAGTTGTGCTTACCTGGGGCTGGGGGGCAGTATTCTGAGGGATGTGTGCAGGACAGAGAGACAGAGACAGAGATAGAGAGAGTGGAATCAAATGACAACAATGAAGGGAAGGGAGCCACTGTGGTCTCTGGCCATTCATGTAAGCCTGTCTAAGGAACCTGTCCTTGATTTGTGAAATTAGACACATTACCCTGTAGTCATAACTGGTATGGTTTGCTTGGGCCATTTTCTACTTTTTCTGTATCTCTATGTTGATACACTTGCTGCATGGTCTGTGACAATGCTGGAACACTGCCATCCTCTGCTCTAGTGCCATACTACTACAGTGGGATGGTGGAAAGTGCCTACCCTGGAGCCAGACACAGCCTAGGTTCAAATCCTGGCTCTGCCATTTGCTAGCTCTGTGACCTTGGGCAAAGTGCTTAACTTTTCTCTGCTTCAGCTATCTTAGCTGTGAAACAGGATGATTATAGTCCTTAGTTCATAGTGCTGTGTGCCAAGTACATGAGAAAATATAAGTGAACTGCTTACACAGGTACCTAGTACATAGAAAACATTCACTGAATAGTCACTGTTACAGAAGAACAGACTACAGGGGTTAGAATCCTTTACTCAGGAAAGATGAAAATGGAGAGGTGAATGATCAAAGTCAACATAAATAAGTTTGGAGCAAATAAGCAAATATATATTGCATCTGCTCCAGCTTGAGAACCAAGTTTAAGGTAACTAAAAGCAAGGATTATTTTATAAGGTAGGAAGTAAGCTCATGAAACTCATTCTTTTATTTCATCTAATAACCCATGTGGCAACTTGAAACTATACTTTAAATATCTCTGGAATATTCTACTTAAAGTTCCTTTTATTTCTTTTACACTACCACCCATACCATTTTATTCCATCTTTAGCAATCTTTTATTGTTTAGAAAGTGATACTTTTAAATTGTTTAATTTCAATATAAATCAACATATATACATTTAAAATATAATATAAACCAGATTACCTTAAAGGCCAAATAGGACTATTATCACTCATCTCTATAAGCAATTCATTTTTACAAAAGTTAACAAAAAATGAAAACAACATATCCTTTTAATATGTAATGGGAATCTCAGAGGTACTGAACCACTGTTTAGAGTAGCTTTCTTCAAATTTTTCCAAGATACATAGAAAATTCCAAAAACTCCTTAAGTTTTGTCATTTGATAGAGCCCAAATTCCACAAATAAGTTAGCTATGAAATTTTTCTTTTTAAATGTTACATTAATATGCTATTCAATTAGAAAGTATAATCCTCCACCATGCTGGTACCTTCGAGTTATAACATGTCTTAAGTAAAAATGATCTTAAGATTTGGGGAAAATATACTTAAATAAAATATTTACATTTTTATTAAAAAATTATTTTTACTTACTCTCCTTTGAACTAATATTTGCCTCTGTCCTACTTCGTGTTTCAGAAATAGACAATAAGAAAGAAATGCAAGTTTTAATTCCAGGTAGACTTGTTCAAATTGATACAACTGGGAGTCTAATAATTCTGTGAGTATGGCATTTGGACAGCCTACAGTTTCAGGGGATTGTTTGATTCTTAATCCTCATGAAATTTACAGAAGCAAAAACTTCCCAAAGAACAAAGAATCTAAGAATAGTGCTTCCTCCTTGTTACATAGACACTCATCCTCCTAAGAGCATTTCATCCACTTTGTTGTTCTTTTCTCTCTGATCTAAATTGTGGTCCCCTTGGATTACAGCTAAATCTACACCAGGCATAAGGATCTAAGTAGGTGCTAAGTAGTCTGTGTATTATCAAGATGCTATTGCATGAAAAAGTAACAATAATAATCACAAAGCTATATATTAATCTCTTTACTTTGCCCACAAAGATAGCCAAAACAGCAGCTTCTTGGTGTCAAAAGATCTAGGTTCCCATCCCACCTCTGCATTGTGACCTTGGACAAATTATGGATCCAAAACTCAGGTAATTGTAAGATTTGGAGGTAAAGGGTCTTGCATACGTTTTATATGCTAGGTTCAGGGTAGGTGGAAATCCACTGTAATATTACAGCTATTAGATTGGGAGTGGGTAGAGTCCTTCTTTTTCAGTGGAATCTAGCCTTTATAAGCATTATACCGAGTTTCAGAATTCATTCCTTCATAGCTCAGACAAAATATGAGGTAGTAAATATAAGGTAATCAAATTGCTTTTATTTATTATTAAAAACACCACAGAGCATATACATGCAGATATGTATTCTTAACTCCCAGTAACTATTTTTTCCCCTAGGCACAATGATGTTGATTTCACTCAAAATATTTCTAGAAATACATTTGAAATTAATTGCAGAACCAGTTTTGCAAATCGTAAAAAAAAATTAGTTTGCTGTCACATTTCGTTTTGGACCCTAAATAGAATTATTCAGCATGACTGCTCACCTTAGTCACTAGAGTTGGGTATGAATGATTTTTGATTGTTCCCAAAACTCTAATCCATTCACAAAGCACAAAAATTTGCAGACTTAAAAATTGTGCCAGAGGACACCAAATTGTATGTAGCATGGTTATAACTATATTAGAATGTGCATTGTGAAAAACACTGGAAATACATTAAAATGATAGCAGTGGTTACAATACAATGGTAAAAGTATAAGCAACTCTTCCTCCCTGTGTTTTCCTCTCCATCCTCTAAATTTTCAATAATGTAGGACTGAGGTTTTTTTAAATTATCAAAGAAATTTAATTAAAAATAAAGAGTGGTGTAGAGTCTTAAGGAAAAGAATTCATAATTTACATCTTGAGTAAACATTGAAAAAATCAGATGATACCTTAAAGATTGTATAGTTCAACTCTCCATTTTATAGACTCCAAACTACAAGGCTTGTCTATGTGCCTTATCTAAAGTCTCATCAAGTTACTGGCAGGCCAGAATCCAGGTCTCGGTTATAGTTTAATATACTTCCTACTATATCACATTTCCAGAAGAAGGTTTTCAAAAACTGTTATAAACTTTCCAACATGGCATCACAGAACACACTTGAGAAAAAGTCTGATGAATTTTAACAATGAGCTCATTACAATGAAGTTGCACTTTATAAAAACAATGTATTGGTACCTAAACCTATAGAGAAATCTCATCCTGAACATTTCTACTATACTCTGAAGGAAATGTGATTATTCCTTTAGAGTAATGGGGGGGGGGAGTAATAGCCATAGAGGGGAAAAAAAACCCAGAAGAATTTATCTTTAATAATAAACTATAGCAGAGAGAAATTCTACCCAAAAGGTCAGAGAAGACAAAGCCAATCTATTCTAAAGTTCAAAGGTATAAACCATTTAACAAAATATTCTTAGAACCTTAAGATACAATTTGTTAAAATATCTTCAAAGTTTTATACATCCATCTACACAAAATCTTTTTTCATAGTTCAATTAGAGCTGAGTGAATAGCAATAAGCTTCATTCTTACTGCCTTTTGAGATGGAAAGAGTTCTAAAGGGCCACCTATTTTTCTACTTTGCAACAGCCCAATAGATCACCTTTTCTCTCTCTTGAGATTGAATTTTCCAAAGTAGCATTCTTTGGCTAGTGCTAACAAAGATTGGTCAGTCTTCAGGGGGCACCAAGTTTGAACAGTTATTTCAAGATAATACATTCTGTTCTTTTTCATTTTCTTCCACAGATTATCTAGCCCTGATTTGATTTGGGAAGATAATTCATGATAATATCCGGTAGCACTAAATTTATAAATTCTCGAGACTATGCTACAAAACTTCAAAAGTACTCCTAACTCCTAGTAACTACCTTTTCCCCTAGGAAAAAAATGGAATTGCATGGTTATGATGCTAGTGACACAAAGCAGGGGCTAAAAAATGATTCAATCACCCATCAAGTTATAACTGGCCTAAGCACCATTCTTGTATTAGGTTTCTGTGTAAAACAGAAACCTTGGACCTAGAATCAATAGACGCAGGGTTTATGCTCTAACTTCCCACATTTTAGACCTTTACTATCCATGTGACTTTGAGTTACTGAACCTCCTGGACCTGTTTCTTTTTTTTGAGACAGAGTCTCACTGTGTTGCCTGGGCTAGAGTGCCATGGCATCAGCCTAGCTCACAGCAACCTCAAACTCTTGGGCTCAAGCGATCCTTCTGCCTCAGCCTCCTGAGTAGCTGGGACTACAGGCATGCACCACCATGCCCGGCTAATTTTTTCTATATATATTTTTAGTTGGCCAATTAATTTCTTTCTATTTTTAGTAGAGACGGGGTCTCACTCTTGCTCAGGCTGGTCTTGAACTCCTGACCTCGAGCGATCCTCCCTCCTCGGCCTCCTAGAGTGCTAGGATTACAGGCGTGAGCCACTGCGCCCAGCCTGGACCTGTTTCTTTATCCATTAAATGGAACACCACCACTCATGTCTGAGGATAGTTGATATTATTAATACTAAATTATATATATGAAAGTAAATTGTATACCATGAATGTATACAGAGTATATATTATTTTGAAGTAAATTCCTAAAATGGAAAAAAAAAGTTAATCACTGAGCAATCTGCTTTATCTTTTTGTTCTGTTTTTACAGCCAGTTGTTCTTACTACAGATCACTGAGTTGTAATAAGAATACAGTATATATGTTTGTGTGTGTGTATATATAAACACACACATACTGGTTAGAGTGATTATACGTATGTATACACTCTCACCAATAAAAGAAATACTATGAAATGTGCTATGGTTCAGATATTTGGCCCCTCCCAACCTCATGTTGAAATCTGACCCCCAATGTTGCAGGCGGGGCCTAACAGGAGGTATTTAGGTCATAAGGGTAGATCTCTTCTGAATAGATTAATGCTGTCCCTAGGGGTGAGTGAGTTCTCACTATCTCTACTAGTTCCCTTCCAGAGCTGTTTGTTAAAAAGAATCAGCCACCTCCCTCCTCTCTTGCTTCCTCTTTCCATATGATCTCTACACACACTGGCTCCCTGTCATCTTCCACCAGGAGTCGAAGCAGCCTGAGGCCCTCACCAGATGCTCAATCTTGAGTTTTTCCAGACATCAGAATCATGAGCCAAGTAAATCTTTTGTCTTTATACATTGCCCAGCCTAGGTATTCCTTTGCGGCAACACAAAACTAAGACAAAGTGTAAGCTATGCAGATCATTACTTATCTCTTCATTAGTCAATGCAGGTAGATGTTCACCAAGTGACATGACCAAAGGCAAATAGTGAGATATACAATAAAGCGCCTGGATTAGATAATTCTAACTATCCTGAGAGAACCTTTCAGAATGGTTTATCAGGTGTCATAACAGCTCCATTAGAGCTAGTTGGGCCTCTGAGACCAAATAACCCTGAGGGATCAAACCAATGACTGGGGCTCGTATCATCAGAAAGCAATATGTAGATGACTTCCCAACTATTTCCCATATCTTTCAGAATAAGAGCCAAAGTCCTTACTAGGATCCTAAGTCTTTACGTGGTCTGTTACCTTTAACCTCAACACCTTCTGCTCTCCCTTCACACTGTCCATTCCAGACACACAGGTCTTCTGTTTCTTTAACACATATGCTGGCTTCCATCTCAGAACCTCTACAGTCATTTATTCTCCCTAGGATACTCTTATCCCAGGTATACAAGTGGCTAGCTCCTCACTTCAAAGTCTTTACTTACTTTGTCAGTTAACTCCTTTCTGGTTACCCAATCTAAAATTTCAATCCTTTCTCCATGACATTTTATATCCCCACTCCCTGCCTTTACTCCTTGCTACTTATCTCTAACGTAACACATATTTTATCTGGTTTGTCTGTTTCCCCCCACTAGAATTAAAACCCCACGAGAGCAGAACATGTCTGTTTTATTCATTGCCATATTCCTAAACACATAAAAAAACACCTGGCAGATAGTAGGTACTCAATAAATGTAACAAACAGATGAACAGTAGCCAGATGACTATATATTGCTGCTAAACAAATCGCCCCAAATCACTTTATTACCTTTCATGGTCCTGGAGGTTTACTGGACTCAGCTAGGTGGCTCTTGCTCAGGCTCTCTCTCATGCAGTTACAGTCAGAGGATGGGGCTGGGATCATCTGAAAGCTCACTCCCTCACATTTCTGGCACCTGGGCTGGGAAGAGTCAAAATCTGGGGACCAGCCAGAGTTCTTCAGGCATCTCTATTTGTTTATGGGGTCTTCATGAGGTCTCTCTAGTATAGGGGTTTCAAGGTAGCAGGATTTCTTCTGTGATGGCTTAGGACAAATGTCCCCCCAAGAGAGGAAATTGTATCACCTTTTATGTCTTAGCCTCACAAATAAATGGTTCTGCCATAGCTGTACTCTACTAGTCAAAGTCACAAACGTGTATTCAGATTCAGGAGGTGAAGATAGACACTCCTTTTTTTTTTTTTTCTTTGATAGGGAATAGAAAGGTTCTGGAAATGCATGTGGGGTAGAAATATTGTAGCTATTATTGTAAAATACAATGTGCCACACCAAGAAACAAAAAAAGGAATCAATAAGTTCAAGGGCCAATGTCCCAGCAGAGTAGAGAATGAGATGGACCTGGGAGCAGACAACAGGTGACAGTCCCACAGATAAGAATAAGAAGGAACTATTGACCACCTGTAACAGGGACTCAAACAAGCTCACCAGAGTTTGAGGGTCTGAGAAGACTTAACTATCAAGCAATCATAGGTATAGTAAACAACAACAAACATCAACAAATAACCGCCATCAAGTCTTGAAAACCTGACTTCTGACTTTGACATTCACTTTGTGACCTAGGATAGATAATAATTTAACATCTAGCATGCTACCTCTATTGACTAGTTAGCTTACCGGTAAGGCCTGGTTAGAGATTTCTGATGCCACCTTATCTCAACTTTCTCAAAGCAAAGTCAGAGTAATGTCTTCAAGGCTTTCTCTTTTCCTTTCCAAAGTCGGTCCCTCAGCTCTAAAATCGAAAGGTTCAAAGATTTCTTAAGACTTTCATCCTGTCAATGACTGAAGTTAATGGACTTGCATGCTTGTAAGTCTAGAAGATATCCACAAACTATTTGAATAGTATTGCAATATTTTCTCTTATTTTCTACTCTAGAGCAAAGTTTTAACAGGTCCATGTTTTAAATCAACAGGCCGTATTTATACATTATCAGAATTATTGGGCTTTTAGTTAACTAAATTATTTCTTCTAGTTTGTAATTAGGTAAGGTTGAAATTGCAAATTTGTGAACAAGCTCAATACAGCTTCATTTATAGATCTTAAAAACTACTAATATCTTTTTCCCCCTCTTTTAAGTTGGGTTAGGATTCCCAAATTATCATGCTGTTGCTACTCACCTACAAGCCCTACCAGTTAGAAAAGAGTCGCTTTTCTGGGTTCCAAGTGACCCCATATCTTGGCACTCAGGACACTGAGCTACAGTTCCTCCCAATAGTCTCCTGGCCTTCTCATCCTTTCTATAGAAGCATCAAATGATGAATTCATAAAGAAATCTAGACAACAGATTCCTTTGTTTTTTAGCCTTCATATTTTAGTTTTCCAGCTTAAGTCAATATTAGTGTTTTTATGTACAGATATAGCTTTGAGTACCTGTTGTATTTAGTTATAAAGACGTACTCTTTCACTTTATCAGGCATAACAATAATTTCATTTATGTTCAGCCCTTGGATTGTCTCAGGATGTTGCAGGTGCAACTTTCATGGCAGCGGGTAGTTCAGCTCCTGAATTAGTTACTGCTTTCCTAGGTAAATATTGTTTTTTATACTTTTTGCTTACTCAACGTGATTTTATTCTATTCAAGTTAACACTAACTTAGCTACTACTATCTTGCACATAGGTGTATTTATCACAAAGGGAGATATTGGCATTAGCACCATTCTTGGATCTGCAATTTATAATCTCCTTGGCATCTGTGCAGCCTGTGGCTTGCTGTCTAATGTGGTATGTAAGAAAAACTTCATTCAACAAAATTTATTATCTTGACAGATTCTAAAAATAATTGTTCATAGTCTGAGACAAACAACAAGGCACTAGTAATGTGTTCAATCAAATTTATTAATCAGTAGAAAAACATGTATTCAATTTAAAGTTAACCCACAAATAGCTCTTGGTCAAATTTATGAAAGTCAGTGTAGGTTTAGAAACACAATTGTTCTTTAAAACTCCTTTTCCTCTAAGCGATATGCAAAAGGTAACAATATGTAACTACAAATATACACGCAATTTTAGTATTAAACTAAGCATTGTCCTTGAAGAAGTTACACTGTAATGGAAACAATAAATTAACTATCATTTTACAGGTTTCAACACTCTCATGTTGGCCCCTATTCAGAGACTGTGCAGCATATGCAATTAGTGTAGCAGCAGTTCTGGGCATAATATTTGACAACCAAGTTTACTGGTAAGCTTGAGATAACTGTTACTCTTATGTAAAACACAATTACAGAGAGGGATTTTATGAAATTCTGATGGTTCAGTAATTTTTTGTTCAGAAACGTTATTTCAGTCAATCTGCCACTTCCATACCATATTCCAATGAGTCTCTGAACTAACTTGCTCATTATACCACTAGCTGGGTTCTTCTCATTACTTTGCAATTTCTTTTTAGTCACCTCAGTCTCCTTTTTTCTCTCATTAGTTACTGGAGACCATGACTCTTCCTTCTCCCCACTGGCTGCCTGTTCAGAAAGTTTCCCAACTTTTGTTGTCTGTTGAAGTCCCAACAGTTGGCTTTTTCCTTCTGCTGGGTTATTGCTTACCTTGCCTTGATTAGAAGTGGTCATTGTCACAAAAGATTGGAGAAAGATGGTGTAGGAAGTAAAGAAGTCCCTTTATATTCCTCCAAATTTCTCTCTGATGCTCATTTAGCAGGAGGAACTACAGCCTTCTTCCTCTAAAAACCAACAATGTTTAGCTTTCAATATTAAAAATTGTTTTTCCTGTAATCTCTCTGTGCCCAGCTCTCCAAGAAAATGAAAAAGGGGGCAACTTAGCGAACAGACATCAACTTGTTCAACTAATAAGCACCAGGCATCTACAAGGTGTCTATTACTATGCCAGGCATCGTAAGGGATAAAGAAATGTAAAGCTCACAGCCCCACAAGTTGTACACCGCACAACCCCCAGAGGACACCAGAAAAATAGAAAACAATGTAAATGGTGCCCATCTGGAGTAACACAACTTAAGAACACTGTATAATACCTGCTATTAAGAAACTGAAAATCTAACAGGGAGCAGAATTTCTAAATTAATCATCTAGTCATCTACATCTAGTCTTTTCCCCAAAGACAGACTGTGTTAGTGAACTAGGAATCCTTCCGGAATTCAGCAGTTGTCTGTAAGGGACAGTGACCATGAGAGTATCCAAGATAAGGCTCCCACCATTAGGAAAATCAGCAACTCTGTTCTTTCAGCTGTAGCAGAGAGAGATTAATGGCTATAAAATAAAAAGTAAATGTAAGGTTCAAATGTGATGACATTAGCTAACTGCCAGAGTATAAACAGTTCTTGGTACCTAAGTAGTAATTTTTTATAATGTTCTTATTTTCTTGTGAATACAAACCAAATTCAGCTACATTACAATCATCAAAAAATCTCTGTATAACAAACTGAAAAGCCCCACCCAAAGCCTTACATATTCTGAATATTTTCCACAAAGTTCCTATACCAGAAAATTTGAATGGACATAATTGAAATGAATTAACACATATTATATTTACTTATAGTTGTTATGTATTTGGGAAATGTATCATGCCAATGAACTGAGGTAGAAAATGCCCACCACTATTCATTAGTTTTACTTTTATTTTGAAAATCTCCAATTATTATTTTCAAGGCATTTTTTATGCCTACCATTTGGAAAGAATCTATACATAAAGACAATGAATTATGATCTTCTTTTTTAAATACAGAAAGAAGTATCAGGCTTTTATCAATAAATATATAATAATGTTATAACCAATTGGACAAATCTACAAAACAAAAAAAATACCTAGAAATGTTTGATCATTCTAATGCTGCTTCTGTTAGAAAATCATTAAATAGATACTGCCCCAAAGCTATTAACTCTAAAATGACTTTCTTTTTTAATTTAAAAACACAAATTTCTCTTCTTTAATCTATAGGTATGAAGGAACCTTATTGCTTTTGATATACGGATTATATGTGTTAGTGCTGTGTTTTGACATTAAAATTAACCAATATATTATAAAGAAATGCAGTCCTTGCTGCACGTGTCTTGCCAAAGCTATGGAGGAGAGAAGCGAACAACAGCCACTGATGGGATGGGAAGATGAGGGTCAACCATTCATTCGTCGGCAATCAAGAACTGATAGTGGCATATTTCATGAAGATTCTGGCTACTCTCAGCTCTCTATAAGTTTACATGGTCTTAGTCAGGTTTCTGAAGGTAATAACTACATCCTGCCCGTTAAGCCTAGAATAACTTAAGCATATCATTTCAATTTGGCAAGTATTATGTTCTTATTATGTAAAAGATGAGGAGATTAAGAGTTAATAAAGAGGAAGTCCCTACCCTTAAGGAACTTCAAATATTGTACGAAAAAGAAAGCAAAACAGCTAAAATATGAAGGTATGTAAGTACCATAAAAAGATAAAGCGTAACTGTGGTTCATAAATAGAACAGAGTGTATAAAATTTAGTGAAGAGAGTTAGGAGTTTATCACAAAGCATTTAAACTGAGCCTTGCTGGACAGGTAAGATTTTAACTAATGACCTGATGTTATGACCATTAAGTAACAGCTACTGAAGTCTTTATATTACATCAATGATGCAGAGAGTAAAGTGTTAATATACAGCACAGCATATGCACAGTAAGGAAGCAGAGGAAGGATGGACAGAAAGGAATAGGATATGAGGCATCTTAAATGCTGGTGTTAAGAATCTTGGAAGGTTTGTGAGGAGGGAAATTATTACAACTGTTAATTTTGGAATATTATCCTGAACTGATGTTCATAGAAGAAATGAAATATGAGGTAAGAGACAAGGAGATCTTACAGAACACATCTAGCTAATGTGTTCACTGGATGCCTAGGTAGAGTAAAAGCATTGGGAAAAAAAGAGAACAGATCTGAGACAGTACAGAGAAAGCATCGGCAAGACTTGTCAACTGAGGGACTAGACAGAGCCAGAAAAGGGAAAAGAGACAACTCCAAGGTTTTGATCTTGACCGAGAAAATGGGAGCACCACTTATAAAACTGGAAATTCCGGGAAAGAGCCTGGTTTGGAAGAAAAGAAAGAAGAAAATGGTTGAAGGTTAAACGTCATTTGAAGCAGTAGCAAAACATTAGATAAATTATGTTCAGTAGGAGGTCAAATTCCGCTAGGGCCAGAATTTTAAGTTTGTGAGTTACTTTCTCATGAAGTGGTTGTATAAAATAGATACACATTTTAACTAAGTGCATTAGTAAGGAAATTTGTTCTAATTTACTATTTAAAAAACTTAAAACATCACTTTTTCCCCTTTTTACAAAGAGTATAGCTTCTAGTCTTTCAGGTACAAGAGCTATGGATCTCTAAGTTAAATTTTGTAACAAGAAATTTAAAAAGGCCGGCGTGGTGGCTCACACCTGTAATCCTAGCACTCTGGGAGGCTGAGGCGGGAGGATCACTCAAGGTCAGGAGTTTGAAACCAGCCTGAGCAAGAGTGAGACCCAGTCTCTACTAAAAATAGAAAGAAATTAATTAGACAACTAAAAATATATAGAAAAAATTAGCCGGGCATGGTGGCGCATGCCTGTAGTCCCAGCTACTCGGGAGGCTGAGGCAGGAGGATCGCCTGAGCCCAGGAGTTTGAGGTTGCTGTGAGCTAGGCTGACACCATGGCACTCTAGCCCAGGCAACACAGTGAGACTCTATCTCAAATAAGAAAAAAAAAGAAATTAAAAAGAACCAGTCCAAACTCTTTGATTACATTAAAATTATTTCTAATATTACTTAATGGCACATAGGTTAAGGCTTGGCAGACTTTTTTATGAGTTATTTTACTAGCATTAGTTGTAATGTGATTTGGTCTAATATATGAGCACATTATTTTGCCAATGCCATGCAAATTTTAAACAATTTTAAATTCCCCTATTTATCCAATAATATCATTATCCTTGTCTTCCACTAACTTAAACTGAATAAAGGAACATACTCAACTTTCATAAGTTACACTGTAGAATATACTACCTTCTATTTTCTTAATGTTCTTTCTAAGAATTTGGTAAAGTCTGAATTTAGTAAATAAAAGAATGAAACGGACCAATAAAACCCCACTTACAATAAGTAGAATGAAATATGCAACTTAATAAAAGGATTATGCTAAAATTATTTTATATTCCCTAAGTATGCATTACCCGATACATAGGGCAGGTAGAGGCACCATCAGTATGATGGAGACAACTCCAGTACCTAGGTTAGAAGTCAAGTTAATCCCATAAGCAAATCGTCACTGAAGACAAACCACATTGTAGAAAACCAAGAGGTAGCCAACTGATACTTCATAAACACCATCTCTAACATAATTTAGTGAGTGAGCCAAGACATTTTGATGTATTTAAGGCCCCAAATCAAGAAATGCTGAGTATCACATCTTACATTATCTGCCCTAAAGTTTCAATTAGTTTCTTTTTGCCAACAATATTAGTAATGAGTTATTCAACTGTTTTAAGTAGCCTTTTAAAAACTGATACAGCTAATTTATTTCAATATAGCTTTCTAAATGGGCATTTCTAACTTAATTGGCAATTTGAGAAAACTCAAAATTGTTTTTTTTCCACAACAGATCCGCCAAGTGTTTTCAACATGCCTGAAGAAGACTTAAAAAGAATTTTTTGGGTATTATCTCTTCCTATTATTACATTACTTTTTCTAACCACACCAGATTGTAGAAAAACATTTTGGAAAAACTACTTTGTGATAACCTTTTTCATGTCTGCACTATGGATATCTGCATTTACATATATCCTGGTTTGGATGGTCACAATTACTGGTATGTATTTTAAGTACAACAGCACAATTCAAAAAGAAAATAATTTCATATGAGAATGAACTGCATATGTTCACTTCAAGTAGTCTAGCTAGGCAGCAAATTTCTTTTTCAACATGACTAAAGATTAGTGTTATTTACAAAATGATTAAATATTAATATATTAGTAACAAGATCACTCAGGCTTTGTGAGTTGCATATTGCATATCAATTATATTTCTCACTAGTATACATCCTAGGGTACAAGTCAAGGGATCATCTTAAAAATGCAATCAAATTTATGGGATGTCTTTCTATTATGATAATAATTTAATCACATTGCATGGAGTTCACCATAAACTCCTCATATTGAGTTTCATTCCACAATGAAAAACAGACCAAGGAGCCAGTGTTTTGGGAAAACAATGGGTGCTGTTCAACTGGATTGTACTTTATTTTACTGTAGAATATGGCAAAGTAAGCATACTATGAAATGAGTGAAAAGGGTATAAAATAAAGTTTCATTGTAGATTTCTACTACCTTTATAAATTAAGACTTAACTATTACTGTTTAACTGTTACTGCTGGCCATAATCTGCTCTAGTCCCCAAAGGAAAAACTAATTTATAAACATAGACCAAAAAATCAGGAATTTCTCCCAAAATGGTTAACCTGAATTGACTCATATTAACGGTGAACAAACTACTGTCTGTGCCAAAATTACCCAGCTTGTTTTTATTAGTAAAGTTTTACTGAAAATAGTCAGGCCCATTCATTCACATATTATCTGTGACTGCTTTCACACTATACTGGTGGAGCTGAATAACTGCAACAGAGATCAAAGTAATTACTATCTGGCCCTTCACAAAAAACAAACAAAGAAACAAAACCAAAACTGCTTACCCCTGACTTTTCCCAAATTAGAATATAATATGTAAGTCTTAGAATAGTATACTAGCAAAAAGTGGAACATTGGGTTTTTTTTAAATGATAAAAATAAAAAGTCCAATTAGCCTGCATGTTATATCTATCCAGATTTTCTCAGCAAGAACATACTTGATATTAGGAAAACAAAAAGAAAGCAAAAATCAAGTAATAGATCACAGAACAGCTACCAAGATGTAAATATTAGTGTTATTTTGAACTCCAGCAAAGCCAGTAAGAAAAATTAACCAATTCAATTTGAGAATCAATATGTAAGCATGCAATAAATAAGCAACTTTCTAATTAAGTTCTTTTAATTGGCATTTTAAGGGAAAAAAAAGAAAAAGATCCTAAACCAAGTTTTCAATTACAACATTAAAAAAACAGTTAAATATCTTTTTTTTTTTTTTAACTTCCCTCTGGTTCTGTTTCCCATAATGAATACATTTCTGAAAAATGTTGAACTGACATCAAATTTAACAGAAGTATTAATAAATTGGGACCATATGTTAGAAAGACTCAAGTAGAAAACAAATAGGTTTTGTTTTCCTCGAGAGATTTATGGACTTTCCCAAGAAAAACACTAAATTAAGGTATATCACTAAAGCAGAACTTTAAAAATGTATATATACATGTTAACACATTTATAGCTTAAAGATAGCTATAAACAATTTGTTTGACTCTACTTTTAAAGAAACTGTTTTAGAAAAGAAAATGAGGAAATGATCAATCTCATTAGCATATATTAAATAACAGCCCTGATGTGAAAAAAGGTGGACATCTACAGCTTCTATAAAAATACCAAATAGGGCAATTTCTCATTGGTAGTATTTTGGCTGTTAAATATCTTTAAATATCTTCTGTTAAAAATCTGTGCTACATTGGTCGCCCAAATTACCAACCTGATTCAAATATTTTGCTAGCTAAAAACTAAGTAAAACACATACTGGTTCTGAAATCTAAATGTGCCTTTTTATTTTTGTTCAGGAAGGAAATATCTATAAAGACTGATTAATCAATCTATAAGATTTGTAACTTGTACTGTCTATGTTTATTACAGGGGAAACACTAGAAATCCCAGATACAGTAATGGGCCTTACTTTACTAGCAGCAGGAACAAGCATACCAGACACAATTTCAAGTGTGTTGGTTGCAAGAAAAGGTAAGAACTAGATCCCTCAAGCTGCAGTGCCCATTCATCAATCCTGGCTGGATACACTGAATAAAGGTAGCTTTAAAAATATTTATTTCTTCAGTAACATACTTTGAAGGGGAAAAAAAGTGACTCTAGAGGAAGAGTTTACTACTTAATAGATTAATTTCACTTACTCTAATCCCCCAAATAATATTCACCTGAAATGTGCACTAAATAGTAATTAACCATGTTAAATTTGAATGAAAAGCAATGAGTAAGCTACATACCTTATTGAAAAATGGTTTAATAAATAAAGATAATTATTATTAAATAAATGTTAAGACTATAAATACTAACCCAAGAAAAACTGTAAAATACAAATTCAATAAGACTTTTGCTCTAATAACAATATTCCAAAACCAACCAACAACAAAAAGTATCCAGTGTTTTTTCCGTATGAAGACTATTAATAAAATACAGTACTGGTATGCACATTTTAACAACATGTTTTTCTTTTGTAGGTAAAGGAGATATGGCTATGTCTAACATCGTGGGATCCAATGTATTTGATATGCTATGTCTTGGTGTTCCATGGTTTATTAAAACTGCATTTATAAATGCATCAGCTCCTATAGAAGTGAACAGCAGAGGACTAACTTATATAACCATCTCTCTCAACATTTCAATTATTTTTCTCTTTTTAGCGGTTCACTTCAATGGCTGGAAACTAGACAAAAAGTTGGGAGCAATTTGCCTATTATTATACTTGGGGCTTGCTACACTATCGATTCTATATGAACTTGGAATTATTGGAAATAATAAAATAAGGGGTTGCGGAGGTTGATATTATTAATAGTGTTATGTGGGAAATGTGAATGGCAGGGAGAGGAAGAGAGGGAAAAATTCATTTCTTCGTTTGAATCAAATAAAAAACATACTGAACTTCAGAATCTAAAACTTACAGTAATTCTTCATCACTAAAGTAACTCAAAACCAACCAAAATCACATCCTAATTTGTCTGAGCCCTTTCTTCTCATGAGCAATTATATATTATAAAACAGAAGTTCTGAAAAACACACCTATGTTTTACCTCACATAAGTTGATAAAAGCTGGGGAAACTAGAACAAACAAATGCCACTATGTAGTACTGAAAACAACAAGAAAATGGCTTATTTCATTAAAAACAGTATAACCATTCATTTAAACTGAATGACCAGACTTGCTGTCTTTAAAAACCCAAACTTGAGATTAACAAAAATCACAGTATATTTTTAACATTATACTGTTAAAAGCTGGTGGGAGTTTTAAAAGTACATTTTTACAGCTTCTGTAAGCATACAATATTACTTAAAAAATGACTTCTACTACGAGATTCAGCAAAACAGATGTAGGAATGTTCCAACCATGGTTTGAAATTATGCATTACGATCCAAGCGAACATCGATTTCTCGGCCACTGATTTTTATGCCATTCATTATTCTGCAGGCTTTTTCAGCTGATTCTGGGGAGTCAAATCTGACTGTTCCACAGCCTTTCGACTTTCCATTCTCCATTTTTATTTCTGCAAACATTACATGACCTGTAAAAGAAAAGTCATAGAATTATTAGTCAGTTTAAATGGGTTCCATTTCACTACACAGATTTAAAGTTCCCCATAGCCAATGAACTGATAAAGTAATTCGATTAAGAACATTAATATTAATGATTCAAAAATTATAAATCACATAAGCATTATTATCATTTTATATTTTGAATATAACATAATTCACATAAATAGACATATATCAGAATATACAAAATTAGAAATTGGGATAGATTTGCTTAGGATTTAATATATTTTATTTATGTTAAATCCCTAATTTCTGAAGTGAATTTTATAGCAGTAAGTCACAAAATGCCACCAACTCACCATGCCCCAAAACAAATTTACGTATTTAAACAAAATTATTTTTAGAATTAAATGGTTGCTTACTGCCCAATCCTCCAATCTCTCTTCTTTTCCTTTTATCCTCATTTCACTCCTTCATCCCCTGCAAATAAGTGCAACTGCCCAGAAATCTAATTTCTATCAGGCCACAAAGGGCCTCAACTAATTCAGCTTTTCAACCACAATGCCAAAGCCATTTATTTACTCACTATCACAATTTGAGCTCAAAGTCTAAGAATGACACCAAATATGTTATGGAAATAGTCACGGAAGAGATAGCATAAATTTAAATCAGTAACAGTAAAAACAGTAATGTTAATAGCACAAAGGAGAACCTCAGAGAAACTTTAGGAAGAAAGACGAAAACCAGACAATTGTTCCTTGTACAGTTAATACCACTCCTAACTCTAGAGACTGGTATTTGAAGTAAATCAATACCATTTATAAAAATATAAAGTGGCCATAAAAATTCATTATCTAAACCAGAACACTTCTGAGAGTAAAAGGAGGAGTTATCAATAATTACACATAAGTAACAGATGTAAAGTGAGACTATCCCCAGGCAAACTGGAATGCATGATCACCCAATCCAAACAGGTCATAAATTTCCTTAGGTATGACTACTTACCATATTTCCCTTCCCTCTAGATGTATGTGTCAAAACAAATCAAGTTAGAGAACTTCAAATATTATAGTCGCCAGATCACTATGGGCTAATTTAGTCTGGCAATCAAATCAGACAGCCAGATATATTCAGTTCCATAAAGGGAGGGAAAAAAAGGAAGAAGGGGAAAGGTAAAAACAGAGGGCCCATCAAAAAATTGCATAATCCCTTTCCAGGTGACAGAATCAATTTTTAATCTCAATGCATGAGTATGATTTTTTTCCCCCTTAAAATCTTGATCTGAATAATCTCTTATCTAGAATACCCTGGAATAGTTTTCTACTTTTGTTTTCTCATCCACCCACATTGGTGGATTTCTTTTTAAAACCAAATGGTAGTCAACTGCTCACCTACTAAACACAAATTAAATGGTCTAAGATAATGAATGTGATACTGAGCCAAAACCATGATCTTGTTACCCAGGCCAGGCAGGCTTTAAATATGTTCTGAAAGTTATAAAACAGTCTAATTAATCTCCAGAGAAATTATATTATAATGGTTAAAATAGATCCAAGTAATATTTAAATTACAACTGGGATAAAAAAAAAAACCCATAGCAATCATACTTTCTTAAACATTATAAAATAAAACTGGAAAATATATATTTTTTAAAAACTTTAAAGATAAATGCAGCACAATTTTCAGAGTCTTCTTAATATCTTGAATGCTCATACCTGAAAAAAAGCAAGTTGAATTAAAGAAGCCTACCTTGATAAATGGCAGCACTTAATAGTGATTTTGAAAGGGACTGTATAATTTTCAAGAGCAGGTTACAGGTCCTTCCTTATTCTAATTTTACCTAAAAACTTACGGTTTTTCTTAACGTAAGAATCCGATCATAGGCTTATTACCAATAGTAAGGTTCACCCAAGCAAGAAATCTTCAAAACTTTAAAGGAAAGTATGTCACTATCTTTTGCATAATCTCCCAATCTTTCAAAACAAGTTTCTCTTTCTTTTCTATTTTCTTCGTATATTGTCTCCCTTAGTTTAGGAATCAGCACTCAGACCTCCACATTCCTGACCTGACAATGACCAAGAATTTTCTAGCTGACAAGGCCCCTCAGCTAAGATACTTGAACTTTCTTATAGTTTGGACATTCAGGTTATACAGAGAGTAGTCATAGATACTTGTTTCATGGTTTGACTATCACCAAAAAAAATCCCAGAAGGATGGAACCACAAAGAGTTGTAAATATTCTAAGTTTCTTCCTAATCCTACAAAAATACCAATTGATATATTTTCTAAAGATAAATAATTCAGGAAAAAAATAGTTTTAAATAATTGATTAAAATCAGGCCTGCCTTTTTACATACTGAGGACTTCCTCGACTGACTTAAATATCTGCTGATCTTGTAGGATTCCATAAAAACAAAAATAGGACTGCTATTTTAGCAACAGTAAAGGATAAAACAGCATGCCATGAAAAATCAGTATCACAGAATAAGCAAACATATTGCTGCATACATATACTAGTAATAGAAATGACTTATCCTACAGTAAGAAAAACCTTTCCACTTTATTTAAGCCAGCCTATTAACATCTGTGGGGTACACATTGGGAAATGTTGATAAAAGAGCATACCTAAAGATAGACCTAGTTAAAGCATTTATAAATAAATAACTGGTTCAATAAAATCTAGTGCCTAAATGACGCTGTAACATAACCACAGGAGAAAAAGGGAAAATCAGACATTGTACCATAAGAAGCATAATTAAGATATAAGGGACAAAAACACAAAGTTTTGGTGTTTCTTTACAAACAAAAGAAAGTGACTATCAATGACTGTTCTTCATACATTATCTTTACTGTTACCAAATTATTTTACTATTAAGTTATTCTAGAGTTAAAGTCCACTCATCATGCTTGAAGCAGCAAGTGCTTAGTAAATACAATCTACCACAAGTCTCCATTTTCCATGCAGTTAACAAGTATACTGATGTAGAAATACTACATAATGGAAATCTGTGGATTAATACATTTGTTTATATGTCTCACAGCAAGAATACCTGGGAACAAGCTTCCCTTGCACTGAAATTCTAAAATGTTATAGTCCTGCATCATAGTGAGCCAGAAGGCCAGAATTCAGCTAACATATACAGACAACATGAGAACAAGTTTGAAAAACTACACCTATTTGACCCCATTAGCACAAGGCAAACTAATGTGGGGTCCAATTTTGGATAGGTCAGTTAATTTATTTTTACTCAGCCTTCTTGAAAATACATGTCACTGAGGAATTACACAGGGCAAGATAAAAAGAGAGATCTCTTTTACTACAAGAAAGATGTGTGTCTTACTAGCCTGGGGTCAAAAACATTAACTTTGGGGACTTACTGGAATTAGAAGGAATTGGAAAATAGTAGTTATATCCACTTATTGCTCATCTTGTTATATTTGGGAAGATCTAAAACCATGTTTTCCTGAATTTATAAAGGCTGAGACAATGTTGTATTGAGGGTAATATAACCCATAATATAACATTTTCTCAGCCTTTGTAATTGCTCCATCAAGCTAACTAATCCATCACTCTAGCTAATCACTAGAGACGTTTTAGTCTTTAGTAGGAAGGCTTGCCAGTGGGACCATTTACTGGCAGATATAGTTTAGGAGAGATGCATGGACCAGTAGACTCTTATTAAGAAGAAAGCAAGAGAATATACTTACTCACTTTGGCCTTGGGGAAAAAATAAACAAACAAAACTGCCCTTATAGCCAAAGAGGCCATTACTGACTCACAGTAGGTTAAAAAGAAACCCCATACTAAGAAAAATTCTAAGATCTATAAATAAACAAAGTGATATGCCAGAAAAATGGATGGTTTAGTTCATATTAGCCAGATAATTTCCATAACTGTCAATAGCTGGACACTAAATTCTATATTATTATAACTTAACTTTCTTTCCCATCAATGCAATTCAGGTTAAAAATAAGGGAGATATATTAGGGAATTTATAAGTATGGTATTACTGTAATATAAAATCTAAAAGTCAGAAGTTTTTATAATAAATTGAGAATAAACAAGTATCATTAATCTTAAGGTATAACTATAGATTGATAAAAAGGGATATAAGAAGATAGCTAAAACAACAAAGTAAAGAATAATTTAACCATTATTTTATATGCCTAAAATACTGCAGAAATTTTTCAAATGTAGATTTGGATGCTTTTTCGTTTCAGAAAATGTCTTTCAACTGGTGATATCCTTCTGTCAAAACAATGTCACTCCAACCAGAAGAAGCCAGCCAAAAGACCAAATTTGCTGCAAGCCTTACTCATACCTGACCTCAAAGGAAACTTGCCTGTATAGGATAATGAACAGTCAATTCCATACTGCTCAAATTTTCATTGTCCTTTCTTTGCCCCCCTTTGCTCTTTATCTTGTTAGGTTTCATTTCTACTCTTTAACATAATGTCATATCTCATTTGGAGATGCCTTTTTCATTAAAACTACATCAACAGAAATTATCTATACATGCTGCCACTACTCTCCATTTGATGTATTTCACTAAGGCCCTAATATGCTCTTTCCTCTGTATTCTGGGATTCATGGCCAGATGTTGCTTATACAATCTGGCAGATCTTATTCCTTCAAAGACAACCAATACTTTGAAACAACTTTACTACTTTGCTTTCTCTTAGTGACAAATATTTACGAGTTGACTTGTTTTCAACAAATTTTTTAATTGAAAAATATTATTTTTCTTCCTTGAATTTTAGATTAGTACAAAATAAAAGGACGATCAACAAAGGGAGCCAACAGAACATCCTCGACAAATTCATGTTATTTGTTCTTGAGGACAGGGGTATCTGAATCTGTTCTACTTTCATAATTCTAATGCCTGCAAACTGCAAAAAATATAGTATTTGTAGATTTAATGAATAACTGAATAAATTAATAAAGATCTATCCAAAACACTTAACTTATAAATATTTCATAAACTCTTACTATATGGACAGAGATAATGAAAGTTGCTATGATAAAGAGATGACAGTTCTTGCCCTCAAGAACCTCCATCTGGGATGGAAGAAAACATGAACAAATAATTACAATATAATAAAAGCCACAACAGAGTTATGTATAAAGAACTATAAGAACCCAGCAGATAATATTATCTCTGATAATGACCACAAAGGCTATTTTTGTGAGAGAACACTAAACTTATCCTATCCCCTTCGTGACCTTAAAAAATTAACGATATATTCCAAACACTCTTAGCTTTCTGTTAACTCTAATAGGCCGAATGTACCACTTTTAGCCCTTCATCATTATTTGCCACCTGTGTAACTTACTATTGTGATTATAGTCTCTGGGATGATAGTCTCTGCTGTTTCAGGTAACAGCAGAAAAATACTATCAAAAAATCTGTTACTTAGTGACACTCACACTAATTCTCTCATCATGACAAAAGAAAATAAAAGCTAGAATTTTATAGATTAAGATATTTTGTAACAAAATTATTTTTGTTACAAACTTATTATTGTATGGTACATAAAAAGGTCTCTTTTAAAAGTAATAAATCACCTAATCTTCTACAGACCTAAGAAACACATTAAGGTTGTATAGGTAGTTTCACTACAGTTTAAAAAAGAATTAGAAGGGCAACCAAAATATACCTATGTCTAAGGCATTCCTGGTAGTGGGTTCTATGCTACCAGCTAAGTTTCCTATTTTAGGCAGGCAGAGCAGCATATGCATTGCCTATTAACTACAAATCAATTGAATGTCAGTATCTCAGCTAGTCATGCTGACAATCCACTGTACTACACTATAAACAAGGAAGTAAATATACCACTTATTAATATTTTGTATAAGAAAAAACTTTTTAATGCAAAAGATGATATGTTAATCTTTTAAAAATGAGCTAATAAAATAAGCCCTTGTTGACAGGAGACAATGACAAATTATACCCTGAACCCCATTATTTAGTAATAATTTGCACTGCTCCAAGTTAGAAGAGAGCAAAATAATTCATTTAAAGTGGAATTAGACCTAGCATACTATCCATACTATCCAGGAATAGACATCTGGACAGGTAGTGGGCTAACACAGTGTCTGAAAGTTTAAAACCAACGTTCCTCCATAATTATATCAACATATCTACAGTCATTGGCATACTTACCACACTGACTGAATTTCTCTTTTAGTTTCTGCCAAGTCAAGTCAAAAGGCAGCTAGAATGAAAAAAGGTATTAGTAACATATATACAAGAAAAAAAAGAATTTTATTTATCCTTTACATTTATTTGCTTACATTTCTGACAAATATCTGGTTGCCTTTGGAGCCTATTCTGTCTCTCATTCCGCTTCCCATTGGACCCGATAAAAATCCTCGATCCATATCGATGCTCCTTTCCAGTATAGCTCCTATACCTGGTCCCATTCTATCAAAGCTGGAACTCATCCGGTCCAGTCCTATCCCCATTCCTCCAGTCACACTGTTCATGCCACCCATTCCACCACCTGGATTTTCAAGAAGCGAAGGGAGGATTTGGGAGTTTTACGTTCGGGTTTCGAAAACATAAGGAAAAGAAGAAAGAGAAGGAAAAGGGGAAAGAGGAGTCATTCTTGAGAGAAAAATTAATTCATTTATATAATTAAATATTTATAAACATAAAATCATTTTCATACAATTTTCCAAGGAAGAGAATTCACTTTGGTATACATTTGGTTAGTTGAGAAATTGTAATTCCAGCCAACATATAAATACATTATACAGATATATCTCTATAAAATTATATTCTGATCATAAAACACATAATATAAATTATGCCAATCCTGCACCAATCACTTTATCCATTAATATTGAAGTGGTTTTTAATCCTTATTTTTTATTTTCCAATAATATCAAGCATAATTGCTAGAACAAAGATATACAGAGATAAATTTAAATTATTGCAACTCCGGCACACACTACCCTCCCCTCATCATACTCTCCACATGTAAATATACCTTTCCTAGCTTACATTTTACCTCAGTATCTTCACCTCTGTTTCCCAATTTTTCTTTACACTGCTAATCAATTTTCAATATATAAGAAAATCACAGCAACATACAACTTTTAATCTCAGTATTATACAGAATTTGTGAAGGGAACAACAAAAAATGGTATCACTCCCATTTAGCCAGAGCTTGAGAATTTCGATTCTAGCTCATACCTACCTCATTTTTATGTACTAACTCTTTCCTGCCCTCTTTAATTATTACAATCTTACCCATTCTCAAAACTTAATACTGTTTCTCATAACTAATATCGCCATACATGGAAATTCTAAACATTAACATCACCCTCAAATTGGCTTTCTGTGAATAACAAATATAAAATTAGGGAAACAGAAGTATAAACACTAAGATAAAAAAAAGAGGGTAGGAAAGTTAGGATTAACAGAAAAATGGCCAAGGCTAAAAGATGATAAAGAAGGAATAAAATGAGGGACAGGATACAGTGGAAGTAGATGTCTTCAGCTATTAGGATTTTAGAATTAACTCTTAGAGTAGGTTGTATTCCTATATGTGAATTTTATCAATTAAACGAAGTCCATATGGGAGGCCAAGGTGGGATGATGGCTTAAGGCCAGGAGTTTGAAACCAGCCTGAGCAAGAACAAGACCCTGTCTCTATAAAAAATAGAAAAATCAGCCAGGTATGGTAGCATGCGCCTGTAGTCCCAGCCACTCAGGAGGCTGAGGCAGGAGGATTGCTTTAGCCCAGGAATTTGAGGTTGTAGTGAGCTACTGATGATGCCACTGCACTTTAGCCCAGGCAACAAAGTGAGACCCTATCTCAAAAAATAAATTAATTAATTAACGAAGTCAATAAAGTATGGGGAGCTCACAGATATATGGCCCAGTAAGCAAGACAAGTTAAAAAAAGAGAGAGAAAAAAAACCTAAGCCATGTATTAAGGCTTAATGTAATATAAGGCCTAAAATGTGGTAGTGGAAACTGATAGGAAACACAGCACTCCCCAGTGTTGCAACTACCCTTGATTCTATTACAGAAAAGGTTTAACAGAAAAGGAAATAAGCACCTCTTCCAACCTTAGCTGTCAACCTCAGGAGATCTCTGAAAGTGTTAAATCTGCATTTAACAAAAGATGCAAGATGTTCGCAGATGAAATGAGCTAGTCACTAACAGCTGTTACAGAAAGTAAGCAAGGAAACAAAGTTGGTACTAAAGCAAAAGTTGTTCCTGACACACAATCAGAGAAATCTCCAGATTCGTTACTTGGAAAGAAGGTTCTTGGATTGGCTTGTTAACACATACTGTGGTGTTAGTTTAGAGACATCAAAGACGTACAATTTAAACAGTTAATTTAGAAATTTCAAACAATGATCAGAGAGGCTTATTAGCTCAATAACTGTCAAAGTTTCTCAAATTATGACAAGACATATTAACATATATGAACAAAGTATTACTATACTACAATAACTATTCTTGCAAAGTTTTTGCAAGCACTCAAATATTACTGAATAAATTCTAGTAAAATTTAAACCTACTTATTCCAGATCCTACTGGACCCATGTTAGAAGCTCCTATTCTTCCTGCAAACCCTCCAATCATTGCACTGCCTAAACAAGGATGGAAAGATAATATACTAATTAATTTAAATAATCATACTTTAAAATTCCCAAGGTACTATGCTCTCAGAAGATGTACAATAACTGAAAAGTATAAAGTCTTCTGGAAATAGGGTTCAAATGTGTAAGATATGAAAAAGAGAACAAGTACATTAAAATCCCTAAAATGTTTTTTTCAGGTAATAAGTTGCATGAAACATTATAAATTTCTAATTTTTCACAAAAAAGAACAAATTTTAAAAAGTATAACCTGTGAAAAGAAAACGAGAAGTATACAGCCAACCCTACCAAGTCTACCAAAGGAATCTCCAAAGCCTCGATTTATTCCAATATCACCACGTCCAAAATCTCGCTCCATGCTACTAGTCATCGCACCACGGTACAGCTCTGAAAAGATTGTGCAACAAATTAACCCTTTTTCAAGTATATCAATGCATGGTAAAACACTCAGGAACATATATCCAAACTAAACTGAAAAGACAGCATAAGTCACAAATACAAAAGTCTGTAATTTACACAACTTATACCTTACATGCCACACATACCACACCCATTCCCGCCATGCCTGCTCTTATCCCCTTAGTGCCAAATGCTATCGTAAGACATCTATAGCACCCACTCCTAAGTGATGGAGGGAAAATTTTAATAACAGGGAAAACTAAACATAGCACACACATCCCACTCCATACATTTACCTACCTCCCATTCGGCCAACTCCTCCAAATCCTCCCACACTATTCATTGCTTCCAGACCACCAAACCCAATTCCTATGGAATAAAGATTAATTTTGAGATTTGACTGTCAGTTATATAACTGAAAGGTACATTTTGTAAATGTTATGTCTCAATAAGCTCTTCAGCCAACCTACCTGTGTAGCTATCCTTAAGTATGTACTGAGCTCAATGTCTGCTAGCAGCCTTTAGAACATGGGTCAACAATAAACCAAGACCTTTTTTTTTCTTTGAATTCTCAAGAGTTCCCAGTTTATTAAAAATGGTGATGGGTACATACAAAAAACAAATGCTTATACATACCTCCTCCAATTCTATTCATTCCTCCAAAACCTGGACCATCCATTCCCATACCTCAAATAAAATACACAGTACATACTTTGAGTAAATTTTATTTTTATGACTAAAGAATGACATAATGCATTATAACAAAATAGATACCATTGGTCCAGCCACAATGGAACACTAGAGAAGCAGCAGGATACAGGAAGGATGGTTTAAAGTACTATGCCATAGCAGTTTTCTAATCATGAGTCTTCAAAAAGGCTTCTTTGAACATTTATTAGATAAGAAAGCAAAATTCACTAGTCACACCTACAACATTGTTAGAGAATATCTAGGACTAGGTCAATTTTTGTTTCAGAACAGACATGGAAAGATCGCTATAGCAGATTTAGAGATTAGGCCAGAATGTAAAGATTCCTCTTAACACGGCAGTTAAGGGAGTTGTAAAAAATTACGATATAAATAGCATGTGTTTAGGAGAGTGGGGGGAGAAAATTCGCTTGGATCAGAATGATTACCATAATTACTCTCATAATTTAAAGTGTGACTATAGCATCTCAACAAAAGTAGGATTCTAACATTTATCAGTCCATCAATTAAAGCAGTAATTCTCAAAATATGGTCTGGGGACCCTTCAGGGTTCAATAGGTCAAAACTATTTCAGTTATCAAATATTACTATGACATTGACTGTTTTACTCTCATTCTTTCATGAGTTTAAGGTGTCATTTTCCAGAGACTATGATACATAGTATCACAACAAACTGAATGCAGACACACACAGATAAAACAGCATGGCTGTCTTGTATTAAGCCAAACATTGAAGAAATATGTAAAAAGGTAAAACAATGCCACTCTTCTCACTAATTGTTCTACATTGGAAAATACAGTTCATTTTCTTAAAAATTATATTTATGTTAACAGGTAATGGGCTTATTATTGTTATTTTTAAATAAATATATAATTTTTTACATTTCTAAGTTTTCATTTATAATACAGTAAATATTGCTAAATATAAGCACATGAACAAAACTTTTTGGTCCTCAACAAATTTTGAGAATATAAAAGGGTTCTGACACCAGAAAGTTTGAAAACCAATCTCCAAAAATGAACTGTGAGTTAGTCCAGGTGAATAGCCAAATAGCTCCCTGAAAAGCCACCTTCCCAACTAGACACTCAAATTTAAGTTGCCTATGATATGGTAGCATTTCAGCCATTTCACAAACACTCTATGTCCATCATACATTCTCCTGCCTTAAGGACATTTCAAAATCCATGTGGCTAAAAGGCTAGCTACAATATGGCTGGCCCCAGAGGTACCCTCCTGACCTTTGCCTACTCTCTTTCATGTTAGGTGCTTTCAAGGTTTCATTTCTTTTTCAGACTGAAGTGATACCCTAAATATATCACTATAACATAGAGTCCTTTAAACATTATTACAGACTAGCAAATGTAAGCTTTATAACCTAGCAAATGTATCATTTAAAAAGAAGTAAGAAAATTAGAATACTCACCGCTTGGACCTAAATTTCCCATCACACCACCTATATTCAACTGGCTGGCACTAATAGGCTGCCCACCTGGACCAAGTCCCATTCCAATGCCTCCAAGACCACCTAAAACACAAAAAAACAAATTAAATAATGTCTTCTGCAGCAATGGATGGAACTGGAGGCCCTTATCCTAAGTGAAGTCACAAAGGAATGGAAAACCAAATACCACATGGTCTCATTTATAACTAGAAGCTAACCTATGGGTACACAGGCACATACAGAGTGGTATAATGGACAGTGGAGACTCAAAAAGGGGGAGGACAAAAGGAGAGTAAGGGAAGAAAAAATATCCATTGGGCACAAGGTTCACTATTCGGTGATGGGTATACTACAAACCCAGACATCACCACTATACAATTCATCCATGTTACCAAAAACCACTTATACCCCCAAATCTATCAAAATTTTTTTAAAAGGCAAAAAAAAGAAGGAAAAAACAATAATATTAGCAAGATCCATATATGATTAACTAACTGGCACTAAAATTTCAAAAAAACTGTATGTGTGTAATAGTATCTCTAAAATTTTGCAGATTTGCCAATAAGAGCACTGGTTCTTGCTTTCATTTAGAAAGCAGCACACTGAAGCTTGACTATAATACCATTTATGAGGGAGAAATGTTTTGTGAAACAGGTCCATTTTATATCCCACTTAAAGGTATACTGAAAGGGATACTGAAATAGCAAGAGGATTTTGAATAATATCATATCACTTTATAAACGGAATACACATCTGAAAATGAGTATCTTGCCCAAATTTGTAGAACCACCTAAAATCTTAAAATTATTTTTAAGATGATTCAAATCAAACTAAAAAGTGAACAATGAAACATAACAATGAATAAAACAAATATTACATTATCTGGCTTTCTCACTGACCTATGTATTTTACATTCATGTGGCACCTTAAGTGTTTACACATCTACTACCCACATAGATGAGGAAATTTTTGAGACCTTGGGTTACTTCTATACAATGTCATTTAGCTACGTGATTAAGCTAAGACTAGAATTTAAGTCTTCTTTCTCTAAATTCAGCATTCTTTTTACTACTTCACTTAAAATAATTAAATTACATTTATATATTTATTAATATGTATTTAATTAAGTTAAAATAATTAAATTAGTTTGAAAGACTTTAAAGAGTATAATTTGATGACCTTAAAAACAGTAAAACTAATTAACATACAGATGGGGACTGTTTTAGTCCACTAAATCTGAGTATGGTTTTAATGTTCTTACTAGTCAGTTATAAATTAATAAGTCTTAGCTGCCTAGAAAACCATACACTACATTTAATTTTATAAAATCAGAGTACAGAGCATTTTGTATTAAACTGTAAAAGATCAACAAGAAGAAAATATCTTTTTCCCACTCCTTTAAAATGGCCCACTTGAAAGCAATAGTATATCTGACCATCACCAACGTTTATGTGTACACCAAGCACCCAAATTTTCATCTCTATTGTTCTTCACTAAGAGAACCAGGACTCCCTGAAGGCAGGTCAATCCCATGTCTTGAAACAAGAAAAATCAAAATGGATCTGGGAAATCTTGTCTTTACCAAAAAGAAAGAATATCAGAAGCACAGGGAATGAGGCTCCCACTTGACAAATTGAAATTTGATCAAAGGAAAGGAGGGAGGTAAGGAGAGAGGAAAAAAACTATTTGGCAAGGGGGTTATAATAACTGACTTAACTAAAACAAATTGACTTTGTCAAAATCCATGAGTATATACTATGTATCAATAGAGAAGAGTATATAAAAATGTAAAACTCAAGAATAGATGCAACATAAAAGTATGAACATAATAGTATAGGTTTTTAATCTAAACAAACAGAAAAATATTAATAGTGACAAAGTAAATTGGAAGCCCCTGCATAAAGCTAGGATCTTGAAAGATGACACCCTGACTGATTAGGTAAACCTGGGGAAGAGGACAAGGGCTGCCCTATGAAGGGGAAAAGAGCAATATTCAAAGACATAGCTGACAAATTTTTGACACTTATTTTTAAAACTGAATTCTCAGATTGTGAAAGCCCAATAAACAGTAAACCACACCCACACTACAGGAAAACTGCACACCAAAGACAAAGATCTTAAAATCAGCAACATAGAGAACACAGATTACCTATAAAGAAATGACAATTCAGTAGATAGATGACTTAATAGCAACAATGGAAACCAGAAGACTGGAGTATTTTCAAAGTGCTGAGAGAAAATAACTACTAATCTTAAACTATATAACAAGTGACACCATCTTTGAAGACATTTATAGAGAAACCAAAACTGAGAGAAGTTACTAACAACAGATCCTCATTAAAGGAGTTTTTAAAATAAATACTCCAAAGGAAAAAAAATTAGTGCCAGCATCTGTAAAAGCAGAGGAATGACGATACAAGAAAATGGTAAATAATAATAATGTCTAATTTGTGGTATAGGAAAAAAAAAGCAATATAGAACTAAAACATTGAGCAAAAACAGCATATAATTCCACAGGAAAATGATCAGAATTAAAGCATTTGAAGGTCCCTCTAGTATTAAGTGAGAGAATAATTATATTAACTTCAGGCTTTATACAGACATACTGCAATATCCAGAATAGCCACTAAAAAAGAAAGAGAGGAGAAAATACTTGTAAAACATAGAAAAATAGAACAAAAAATAAAATAACAGAATTTAACCAAATGAACCAATAAACGTAATAAACTCTTTAATTTCATGGAAAAGTATGTCAAATTGACTTTTTAAAAATCTAATCCCAGCTATAATATTTATAAGGGGCACACGTAAAACAGTAGAAACTAAAGAGACAGGAAAAATGTACCAGGCAAATATACTAAATAAAGCTATTATACTTACATTAACATTAGACAAAAGACTTAAAAGGTAATTACTACAGTTAAAATCACTCTACAATGATAAAATTTTTGATTCACTAGGAAAATATATCAATTTAATCTTATGCATCTACTAAGTTAGCTTCAAAATATTTAAGTAAAAACAAGAAAAAACAGACAAATCCACAATTATCTGTTTTTTGTTTATTTGTTTGTTTTGAGAAAAGAGTCTCTCTCTGTTGCCTAAGCTAGAGTACAGTGGGGTAATCACAGCTCACTGCAACCTCAAATTCCTGTGCTCAAGCAATCCACCTGCTTCAGCCTCCCAAGTAGCTGGGACTACAAGCATGCGCCCACCATGCCGGGCTAATTTTTCTATTTTTTTGTAGAGACAAAGTCTCCTATGTTGCCTAGCCTAGTCTCGAACTCCTGGCCTAAAGCAATCTTCCCACCTCATCCTCCTAAAGTGCTGGGATTACAGGTGTGAGCCACCACACCTATCCCAAATCCATCATTCTAATGGGAGATTTTACCAGACACATTTCTTAATAATTGATAGCACAAGTGAACAAAATTATTGGTAAGGATCTAAGACAATTTGAATAATTAACAAACTTGATTTAATGGACACATAAAGAACACTGCATTCACCAAGCACACCTGGAATACTTATAAAAATGTGCCATACGGTAGGCCATCCATATACAAGTCAAATTAATTCCAATGAACCACAATCATATAGACCATGTCCACTGACCACAATGAAGTTAAGTTAGAAATTAATAAGAAAGAAAAAACCTGATGCATTTGGAAATTGAAAAATTATATTTTCAAATAATACATGGCTCAATAAATCATAATCATAATTTTTAAATACTTTAAAAACTGAACCATAATAAAAATACTCCATAGCAAAACCTGTGTACACCGGCTAACTTCATAGTCATAACTGCTCTTATCAGAAAAGAGAGGCTGCAAATTACTGAAGCAAGGATTCAACTGAAGGAGTTAAGACAAAAATAAGAGACTAAACTCAAAGAAATACAAAAAAATTGTAAAGCTAAGAGCAGAAATTAAAGATACAGAAAACAATATTCAGTTCTTTGAAAACACTAACAAAACTGATAATCTCTAGCAAAATTGACAAAGAAAAATTGCAAACCTTCAGAATTTAAAAGAACTACAGATGTGGCAGAAATGTAAGAGACAATTTTATGCCAATAAATTTGAAAATGGCAAAAATAGACAAAAACCTTACAAAAACAGAAATTACTAAAATTGATTCAAACAGCAATAGAGGGAAATATGATCAATCAGTAGTTAAAAATCTTACCCAAAACAATATAGGAAAGCCAAGACAGTTTTACACACTATTTCTAGCAAATGTTAAGAGAACAGATAATTCTAATAAAAAAGAACAAATACTTCCCAACTCAGTATAGTTTCTAATAACTAAAAATCAGAATAACCTAAAAAACAGAAAACTGTATAAAACGTGGTAGCAGCAGTTAAAATGAAGAAACTAGAGCTACATCTATCAACATAAATGAATCTCAAAAATAATTGTAAACAAAAAACAAGTTGCATAATAATAAACAATATTATGTCATTCATACCAAATTTTAAATACAGCAAAACAATTCATATGGCTATGATTTACAAATGTGTAGTTAAATTATAAAAATCTAAATGATAAATACTATATTCATAAGTTATTCCCTCTGGGTGAAGCATATGTTGAAAAGTGGGTAGAGGAGAGGGGAAATCTCCACTTTATATGTAAAATTTTATTTAAAGAAAAAATATATACAACAAATATGACATATGATAGCTATACAATAGTTTTGTCTATTTAAAATATTTTACGATAAAAAACTTTAATAACAACCAGAGAAAGTGCAGTGAAACAGTTAAGACAATAGCTAATATTTCTTGAGTGATTACATTATGCCAGAAAGGTTCTAAATGTTTTATACATATTGACTCATGTAATGCTGAAGCCAACCCTATGAAATAGGTACTATTATTATCCCCATTTTTCAAATGAGGCACTGAATCACGGATACTAAGTACATTGCATTGTTGTTTTTTAATCCTTTGGAAAACAATTTGATAAAACTAATCAATGGATATACACTGAGAACTGCACATATACTTCAGAATATCTATCTTATGGAAATAACCTAAAACATAACAAAGATTTACATGCAAAAAAGCAAGCATTACTCTGTTGGTTATCAAAGGAAACAGAAGTTAAAATACTTAAAACAGTGAAATACTTTAGGGCAGCGGTCCCCAAGCTTTTTGGCACCAGGAACCATTTTTATGACAATTTTTCCACGGACCAGGGGTGGAGGATTGAGGGGGTGGTTTCAGCATGATTCAAGTGTATTACATGTATTGTGAAATTTATTTCTATTATGATTACATTGTAGTATATAATGAAATAATTAAGACAAATCATCATAGGTTGGGGACCCCTGCTTTATGGAACATCTGCGTACAGATTATTATACCACCAACAAAAAATAATCTGGAAAGAATTTTCAACATGGAAAAATGTCTATACTCTAATCTTTTAAAAAAAATTTAGTTTTTTATATAATAGTTCCCAACTATATAAAAAAATATACAGAGAAGGAAAGACTAGAAGAAAATATACAAAAATGTTATAAAGGGGGTTACTTATAGGTGATGAAATTATTGGGGAATTTTTTTTCTTTTATGTATAATGAGCCTACCAAATATTTTAGATTGTATCCCTTACATATGCAGGAAAAATTACCAAAAGGAAAACAAATGGCATATACATGTATCTTCTCAGTCTTCCTAATCAATAGCATGAAACTATTTCCACAATTCTAAACTAATCCCAAACTGTGAGCAATTTAGGATGTAGGTACAAAAACAGTTTTGTTTAGCACATAATAAAACTGAAAAAAAAGGTTGTTTCTAATAATAGCTTTTACTTACGTGGTAGTTGTGGTGTTTTACTGTCATGTGAACGGTACTCTTCATGAGGAACAGACTTGTCATCCTAATTGCAAAAAAGTTTATTATATGGTTAGTATATTACCAAAAAGAACTGTAATATAGAGGAGAGCAGATAAAAGATCGGAAGAGGTTGGAAGGTTGAGGTTATATATAGCAACTCACCATTTTCACATGCATAGGTCTATCAAATAAAAACTGTCCATTGAACATAGCTGTTGGTTCAGTCAAGGAAAGGCAGTTAAGATAACTATAAAATTATATTTGAACACAAACTAATTTTTAATAATCTTGAAGTCCAACTATCTCTAATATTTTAATTAACATCTTAGTTATTGGTATTAGCCACTCACATATACTCAAAAAAAATCTTTAATTCTTTGCTTTATACTTTTAATGCATAAATAAGATATATTCTTTCAAAAACAAAAAAAAAGATATATTCTTTCAATTCAACCACTGAAAAAAGAAAACAAGGTTTCACTGAAAGCAATTGCATTAATGTACAACGGATTACATAACTGTCAAAAGTATGTATACATATGATTAGTTGTGGTAGGAAGAGTAGAAAAAACTTCATACTAGCCTTATAAAAATTGCTAATTCAAGTTTTAAGAGTGACTTTAGTACTTGGACATAGTAAAGGTTTTATGTGCTGGAGACTAAAGTCTAACATATCTCTAAGCCAGACAACCTTAAATTCTATTACCCCCACAAAATGGTATCAAGCTTCAACTTCATAAATAATGCTAAAATGTAAATCAGGATACAAATTGCTTGAACTGCTTCAATTGCTTGCTCAAAAGTGACAGTGCCCATTCCTCTGCTCTTGCCATCTTTGTCTTCTTTAATATCTGCCCGCTTTACAGTTCCAGCTATGCTGAACACTTCCTTTAGCTTCTTCCAACCAACTTTGAAGTCAAGCTTAACATAAAATTGTATAATGTTACAAACCTAATAAATCCCTTTCCCCATTTATAAATACAAAATAATCTTTTCTAAACCCTCAAAACTATAAAGAACTATAATTCTTATTCAACAGTATATCATTAATTTTCAAATAAACATCATCCGTTTAAAATCAGTTAAGCTACCTTTGTTCCTTATCCTTATAATTTTTAATTTCCAAAATCATCTCTCAAGTGCTCAAATCTGTTTTGTACATTCGAAACTTGCATATTTATTTTTACCAAGAGAAATTCAGATTTTAAAAAGTATTAATTTCACTGACTTCCAAAAGCTGAGAACAAATGACAAACCAACCAACCATTATCTGCACATTCACAATAATCAAGGCTACAAGAAATCCATTTACCAATATGCACCAAAATACCTATTATTAAAGTAAACAATTTCAAGAACTGCTTAAATGTATATAAATTCTACAGTTCTCTGTTTAAAAATCCAAACAGTCATACTTAAACTCTAATCTTACATGTATATAGACATAAACTGGATTTGAGTAAAAATAAGGAAAATGTTCTGTAAACCTGTAAGTCATTCATCTAATTAAATTAATGATCAGAACTAAGTATCTAAATGACAAAATTTTAAACTAAAGCTTAAACTTACATTAGCAACAAAAATTGTGGAACCAAGTCTACCAGCCTGCAAATTACTGATAACCTCAGGAGGAATGTTTGGATTATTGAGAATGGAAGGTGGTAAATTCATCAACCCCGATCCCATATCAGGGACATGTCCTCCTGGAAATGATCCTCCTGTTCGTTGCAATGCCCTACGAGCATTTTCTCCGTCAGGATCCTATAACACACATTGAATGTTAAATGCCACTAAATACATCAGTAAATCTATATAATTAAAATAACAACTTCAAATTCTACAGTAACTATCCCATTTGGCTCTAATTATTGACCCTCTTGAAGAGTGAGCTTTTTTTCTCATCCAGAGAATTGAGTCCCATAAAAACCTGTGGATAGACAAAAGATTTCAGTCTCCAGAGATGTCAGTTAAATACCTCTTTCCAACCACTAAAGTCACTTAAGAACTTGAAATTAGTTTAATTTTGCCTTCACACTAGTGTACAAGTATATGGCACATACACATATATTAGAGCAAAGTACTCACTGTGACTCTTTTCTTTCCAAAATGTAGAAATGGTGAATTCTTACCACTGGATGCCCAATGGAATGCCAAATTCAGACTAATTCAAAGCTTTTCAGTAATGGAACACACAGTTATAAAACCCAGGAATACTGTGGTAGAGGGAGACCTACTATAATCTATAAATTTCATTCCTGAACAATTGTCCACCTTCTAACCTCTTACCTTCCTCAGCAATGATTATGATCTGAGATGGGGGCAAAGGAGAGATAAAGGAAGGCTAACTGTCCAAATGGAAAATGATATTAAACATTGTTTTTTGTTAATTTCACTGATTTCATGAAAGAAATACCCTATGTTTAAACAAAGCAAGTTTAAAAGTGCTCCTCACTCATTCCACTAGTTGGAATGCAAAAAAAAAAAAAAAAAGCAAAAAACCACATAAACAACACTGATAGACTAACATTTGCAATATCAACGATTATGTAAAAAGGTAACCATCGGCTGGGCAGGGTGGCTCACACCTGCAATCCTAGCACTCTGGGAGGCCAAGGCGGAAGGATCCCTTGAGCCAAGGAATTTGAGACCAGCCTGAGCAAGAGTGAGACCCCGTCTCTACTCAAAATAGAAAAAGAAATTAATTGGCCAAGTAAAAATATACAGAAAAAATTAGCTGGGCATGGTGGCACATGCCTGTAGTCCCAGCTACTCGAGAGGCTGAGGCAGGAGAATCTCTTGAGCCCAGGAGTGTGAGGTTGCTGTGAGCTAGACGCCATGGCATTCTAGCCTGGGCAACAGAGTGAGACTCTGTCTCAAAAAAAAAAAAAGGTAACCATCAACTCTACTCTTCTGGCCTCAGTCTGTGAATACAGTACTAATGAAAAGAAAGTTGGATGACCAACAAATTCTCTAGGACAGTTATTCTCTAGGAGACTAAAAGATGAATGCAAGAATAAAGTTACTCTGGCTTCCAATGTATTTCTTCACTATGAAGGAATAAAAAGGATTACAAAAGTAAAGAAATAAATGCTATAAAATGTTTAAATTAATAGATAATAAATTCTTCAGGTCTGAGGATTCAAAAGCTTGTACAAAGTCAGGATAGTAGTTACCTATGGGGAAGGAGGACAACACTATGGGGAAGATGTTTCTTGAACTACTAAGATACATAGGCTGTGCTTATTACCTTAATAAAGCATATTGCTATTTTTTGATTTGTCTTTTATATATATGACAAATATGTACACATAACACATGCACACATATACATATATAATATATAAAATAAAATTTACATAAAACAAATCACCTACTGGATAACATGGCTCTTATTCCTCTGTTCCCTTGCTGTCAGCCACTGACTGCTACTGCTTTTAGAGGGCCCATAATACAACTACTACTAATCCCCATTTAATTAATTTAAAAATTGTAATTCTTGGATCTGTTAAGGAACATTGGAAATATACTTTCCTTGGACTTCCATCTCAATAGTAGTTCTAAGTAGTCACCCCAGCCACCCAACAGTAAATCCCAGGAAAGGAACTGCCTATAGCAATGTTAATCCAAAAAAGTTAATTGAATAAATCTCTGATCATTTACCCAGGCCAAACTTGACCATTTTATCTCTTTAAAAAGTTAAAAATGGAGGCATCTTGTATCAACTTGGATCATATAACTCTAGCCTAGGGCCTCTGAAATATTACTGAAGATCTACAATGTGCTAAAATTAAAAGAAAGAAATAACATGGCCTTGGCTTTTAACATCCAATAGACGTTTTTTTCCAATTAAAAAAACAGACACTGAGAATCTATAATACTTGTCATTTGATGAGAAACAGGAAACATAAAATAGCAAATTATAATCCTCAAAATAATCATTCTAAGGATTATAAGAGAAATTATTCAAGATACCAACAAATTTCTGAAGAACTGGCCCTGGCTTATACATAAAAACAACAAATAAATGGCTGACACAAGCCACAACAATCTAAACTTTTTCTACCAATTCTCCATGTCCCTGTCAAAAAATTTTCAAAAATAATAACCCCCAGGGGCTCAAATAGAATTAGAAGAATTTGGAAGCTAACTCTAATAACGAGATTTAGGATACATGTATATATATGTTGTAGCAAGGCCTTTAATGTTAAGCTATCATCACTTCACACTCAGGAATAAGAGACCAAGCACTCTTGGACAGGATTAACAATCATTACTATTACTGCTAATATTTTTAGGTAGTTACAATATTTTGAGCACTGTGCTAAGTGCTTTATATAAGTATAATAAATAGCTAACAATTAAATGCTTTACATGTATTAACTCTTTGAGTCCTTATAACACTATTAGGTAGGTTCTATTATTATTCCCATTTTGGTTATAAGGAAACAGAGAGGTTAAGTCACACAGATTCTCTTATGCCAGAGACTAAATTCTTTACAATGTATCTCATTTAATCCTCATAAAAACCCTATTAGGTAAATACAGACATATCTCATTTTATTGTGCTTCATAATATTGTGCTTCACAGATTCTGCATTTTTTACAAATTGAAGGTGTGTGTCAACCCTGTGTCTAGGAAGTCTATTGGAGCCATTTTTCCAACAGCACATGCTCACTTTGTGTCTGTGTCAAATTTTGGTAATTGGTGCAAAATCTCAAACTTTTTCATTATTATTACATCTGTTATGTGATTTAAGATCAGTGATCTTTGATGTCTTAATTGTTTTGGGGTGCAACCAATCATGTCCACATAAGGCAATGAACTTAATTAATAATTGTTGTATGTGTTCTGACTGCTTCACTGACTGGACATTCCCCTTGTCTCTCTCCCTCTCCTCAGGTCTCCCTATTTCCTGAGATACAATATTCAGATTAAGCCAATTAATAACATTATAATAACATTATAATCTAAGTGTTCCAGTGAAAGGAAAAGTCTCATGTCTCTCACTTTAAATCAAATGCTAGAAATGATTAAAGCTTAGTAAGGAAGGCATGCTGAAAGCCAAGATAGGCAAGAGCTAGGCCTTCTATGCCAAACAGTAAATAGAGTTATAAATGCAAAGGAAAAGTTCTTGAAGAAAATTAAAAGTAGTACTCCAGTGAACACATGCATAAGAAAGCAAAACAGCCATATTGCTGATTTGGAGAAGTTTTAGTGGTCTAGATAGATTAAATCAGCCACAACATTCCCTTACCCAAACAAAGCCTAATCCAGAGCAAGGCCCTAACCCTGTTCAATTCTACAAAGGCTGAGAAAGGGGGGGAAAGCTGAAGAAGCAAAATTTGAAGCTAGCAGAGGTTGGTTCATGAGGTTTAAGGAGAGAAGCTGTCTCCATAACAAAAGTGCAAGGTGAAGCAGCAGTGCTGAGGTAGAAGCTGCAGCAATTGATCCAGAAGATCTAGCTAAAGATTATTGATGAAGGTGGTAACACTAAATGACAAGTTTTCAGTGTAGATAAAATAGTCTTCTAGTGGAAGAAGATGCCATCTAGGACTTTCCTAGCTAGAGAGGAGAAGTCAATGCGTGAATTCAAAGCTTCAAAGGGCAGGCTGACTCTTTCGTTGGAGGGTAACACAGCTGTTGACTTTAAATTGAAGTCAATGCTCAGTTAACATTCTGAAAATCCTAGGGCCCAAGAATTACACTAAATCTACTTTGCCTGTGCCCTATAAATGGAACAAAGCCTTGATGACAGCGGATTTGTTTACAGCATAGTTTACTGAACATTTTAAGTTCACTGTTGAGACATACTGCTCAGAAAAAAGATTCCTTTCAAAGTATTTCTGCTCACTGCCAATGTACCTAGTCATCTCACCTAAGCTCTGATGGAGATGTACAAGATGAATGTTGTTTTCATGCTCATTAACGCAACATCCATTCTACGGTCATGAATCAAGGAGTAATTCAGACTTTGAGGTCTTAAGAAATATATCTCATTTCAAGGCTTTGTTTTTTGAAGGAAAAAAAAAAAAAGAAATATACCTCATAAGGCTATAGCTGCCATAGATAGTGATTCCTTTGATGGACCTGGACAAAGTCAATTGAAAACCTTCTGGAAAGGATTCACCATTCTAGATGCCATTAAGAACATTCATGATTCATGAGAGGAGGTCAAAGTATCAACACTAACACGAGTTTAGAAGAAGTTGATTCCAATCCTCATAAATGACTTTGAGAGGTTCAAGACTTCAGTGGAGGATGTAAATGCAGATGTGGCAGAAATAGCAAGAGAAGTAGAATCAGAATTGGAGCCTCAAGATACGACTAAATTGCTGCAATCTCATAATAAAACTTAAACAGATGAGGAGTTGTTTCTTATGGATGACCAAAGAAAGTTTCTGGAGATGTAATCCATTCTTGGTGAAAACACTGTGAACATTGTTAAAATGACAGCAAAAGATTTAGAATATTACATAATTTTGTTGATAAAGCAGCAGCAGGGCTAGAGAGGAGTGACTCCAATTCTAAAAGAAGTTCTACTGTGGGTAAAACACTATCACACAGTGCTGCACTAAAACACAATGCTGCAGAGAAATATTTCCTGTAAGGAAGAGTCAATCAGTGCAACAGACTTCACTGCTGTCTTATTTTAAGAAATTGCCACAGCCACCCAACTTTCAGCAGCCACGACCACCCTGATTAGTCAACAACCATCAACATCAAAGCAAGACCCTCCACCAGCAAAAAGATTAAGACTTGCTGAAGACTAAGATGATCATTAGCATTTTCTGCGATAAAGTATTTTTAATGGAGGTATGTATATTGTGTTTTTAGACATAATGCTATTACACATTTAAAAGACTATAGTATATGTAAACATAACTTTTATGTGCACTGAGAAACCAAAAAATTCATACAACTTGCTTTATTGTGATATTCCCTTTTATTTTGGTGGTCTGGAACCAAACCCACAGTACTCTGAGATATGCCTGTATTATCAGTAGTAGCATTACAGTTACTGAGGTTTAGCAAAGTTAAGTAACATACCCACTCACATAGCTAGAAACCAATGGAGGTGGGACTCAAATCACTTGTTAAATGCCAAGACTTACAGACAGTACCGCTGTACAATCAAAAATCAGCACAGCGTTAGTAAAGAATCTTCAGGGTCCCAAAGTTAAACCATCTCTCTCTCTTAGCACAGACTTTAGCAATGATATGTGTATAACTGGTCTGTAATCAAACTATTAAGATAAAAATAATACAAAGCTGCCCATGAAAATGAGTGCTTTACAAGCTAATCATTTCAAGGTCAATTATACCTAACTGTAAATAATATTTTTATGCATCTTCTGGTTATTTTTTGCCCACCTATTTATATGCAACAGTTGCATTTAATAAAGAGAACATTTCCACTTTAGGGGTTTCTGAGTTCTAGTTATAAATTTCACTAACAAAGTTGTAAGTTTCCTTAAGTTTTTAAATGAAAGTTTCCAAGTTAATTTTATTAAAAGTGGACATCAATTTTATTCAAATCCCTAAGATATTTGCATTATTAATCAATCTTTAATTATCAACTACAACACATTTAAATCTAAAAATTAAAATGTCTATAAAGAATAAAGTCGGCACCTTAAGTTTGTCATCTTTAAATTTCTGGGTCCTGAAATTTTTTTAAATTTTATACCTCTGTTTATAATAACATGAAATAAATTAAAATATATAGGATAACTGCTTAAGGGCAAACAGAAAATCATGTACAAGTAAAACTATCACCAAGATACAATGCTTTATAAGCATCTATGTGTAAAAAAAGTTGTAGTTCAGACAAATACATTACCAAAAATGAAAGTCCAAAGAAAGCATGTCCTTATAGTCAAATGTTTAAATTCCAAATGTAAGAAATCTTACCTCTTTAATATTCAGGGGTCTTCCACTAAGATCATATTTGTTCATAGTTTCTAGTGCTTTCTTTACAAATTCTTCATCTTTGAATTCAACCACACTTAATGGGGGAAAAATTTATAGTAAATGTTTATGTACTAATTTTTTCAAATCAGAAGTTTAATTTGACTTAAGATACTTAAAGAAAAAAATTCTTACCCACAACCCTATATCCAGGTAGATTTGTCAAAATATGCAAAAGAAAAAAAAGTTTTAGATCAGTAGATGAAGGTAACGGTAGATTCTAACATTTAAATCATTAAAAGTAACAATATAGTAACAACTTTTCATCTTTTATACCTCCAGGACATAACAGGCAAGTGACCACAAATTTTCTGTAAATCTTTTAATCTATCTAACATAGAATGTAGCATGTAACAAACTTGGAGCACATTTTTACTTTTAGATAACTTTTAAGTTAAAACTAATGTCACTACACAAATTCAATCAATAGTAATTCAAGGAAACAACTGAAGGCTCCAATATACCTACCCTTAAATAGTAACAAATATTTTCCAAAAATGTACTGTGTAAAATATATTTTTCAACTCTATTAAAATCAAAATAGCAAATAAATATCAATTTTATTTTGAACAAAGTTCTCTATTAGATTAAAACTGGCTGTACATGATTTTAATAGCACCCAGTTATAAGTATGTAAAAATTATCTATACTAAAGAAACTAATTTGTAGAATCATTTTTAAAAATATTTCCTTATGATTACTGTTCAAAATGTCATTTGAATGTGATGATAAAGTTTCTATTTCTCATGCACCTAAACAAGTTTTTTTAATATAATTAAACATTGTAAAGAGCTTTCGTTATATTCTTCAGTATATTGCATTCTTATTGCTAAAAATCAAAACCTACTATCAATCAATTTCTTTTAAGTCAATTTATTCATAAATGTCATTCATACCAATTGGTCAGAGCACTGCCTCTTATGTAGTCCTGCAGGCTACCAAACTAAGCCTAGCTTTTCAGTAAAAGTTTCAAATATACATTCTGATTAACACCTTTAAGCTACAGGCCTCTCAAAAAACTCTTAAGGAATAGTATCAACTCAGTACTTTTATAATATCCTTGAAGACATCAAAATACAACAGAAATCCTATATTAAAATCTTATTGGCTAAAAAGAAGAATTACCTTTAGTGCATTAGAAAAGTGAATGCCCTTTATGAGCATTTACAAAACCCATCCCTTCCAAGCAGCCAGTTTGGTTTGGATAAGTGTCAGACTTGCTGGTATAAAGCCTCAAATCTTGCATAATAAAGTAAAACAAAATGAAACTTAAGTTTCCGAAAACTGGTACAAGTATTATACAAAAAGTAAACTGCTGAGGAACTTTTAAACCTCAAGCAGATTATTGCCCACAGCACTTACCCTTGATTTTCCTTCCGCATCCTTAAAGAGCTCCACGTATGTAACCTCACCAACTACATAAGACATACAAAAGGAAGATACCAAGAAACAATACATTTAAACACCAATATCTTGCTTTACTGCACACCTGTGCACAACTCTACAAAGAAGCACCTATTATTCACCAACAATCAAAACCAGACCAACATACCTCCTATCAATGGCTAGGTAAATTTAACTAATTTTCAGAAATGTACATCATCCACATTCTCTAAAAAAAGCTAACAACCATATTAACCTAATTCATACTACAGATCATATTTTGGCCAGCATGATATAGTTGGTGAACAAATGCACATATACATACAAATGGCCCCTTAGCCTATCATATTAAAAAACATCAACATTAGCACTTTTCAAATAACTTTGGTCAGCCTACACACAACAGCTGTTTTAAGGTGACTTTCTACCTGAATGTCTTCAATCATGTTTGCCATCAGTAAACTAAATTTACAAGTCATGCTTCACAGCAAACCACACACTTTCTAAATAAAGTCAATGAATAAAACCAATCAAATAGTTGTCACCTTACAACAGATACACCAATGCAAATTTTTTAAAATTTATTAGAAGAGATCAGCCTCAAAGCCAAGTACATAGTTTGCAGGACTGTTGAAACTCAATGTTTCAAGAGATAACAAAACTAACTTTTACAAGATCAAATATTAAAATTATTTTTCCCCGAAACCAACCATGTATATAAGATGAAGGTTTTCAGATTATTCTGAAAACTGACACAGCAGTAATGCAATTTTAATATAGAACTGCAAAGACAGCATCATGGCAGTCATGACAATGCAAACAAAATAAATTCCACACCCAGATTCCAGACTCCACCAAGATAATAACAAAACAGCTTTTGGAAAAAAAATAATCAGACCTTATTATTCATACTTTAACACGCTAAATGTATTGCTTAACTAATGCAGTAGTCCTTTAAAAATCTATAAAAACTTCAACTAGACAAAGCAATCACTTTAACAAAATTCTTGGTGGCATGCATATGCTGGCTCACTGCTATCCCACTAAAATGACAAAAAGAAAAATACTTCATTTATCCATACTACCTTGTAATGAAATTGTGTCAAATGAAAGAAGAGGAAAAGATTAATTCACATATCAAGAAATAAAAATCAATTTTTGAGTCTGTGTGGTTCAGAAGAATAAAAACATTCGCTCAGTTCCCTCCCCTTTCTATATGAAGATTATCCAACAGTGGTTTATTTCAGAGATAGTTACCTTTTTCTCTCATTAGATCTTTAATAGCTTGCCATTTCATGTCATATGGGATATTGCTAATGAAAACTCGGTTACGATTTGGACCCTTCTTTTCTCCAGTGCCTGAATTCTTGTCTTTTGAATAAGGATGAAATCTATTTGCCTTCTTATTTCCTGTAGATTTTTCTTTTAAGTCAGACTTCTCTTCTTTCACTGATTCATCACTCTCCCTATGAATTTAAAACAAACAAAACCCTCAGTTGTGCTTCTAAGAACGTAAGCCTATATTAAATAAATAATTCATATTTATCTCTTCACAAAACTCTCCACTAAGCTAGATCTCAACAAAGTAGCTGGACAGTCAGTCTGACAGCTCTGAAATTACCCAATGCCATTTCAAAGCAAGGGTTTGGGCATATTACCAAACCTCTCATTTAAAAATCCTCATTTTTTTCTATGTTAAATAGTTGCAAGCATCCAAACAACCAATTACTTTTTCCCATCATACTACTTAATAAATAAATGTTACTAGAGTGGGGTTGGGGGTGGACATAGGTGATTATATTTCTATAGTATGTAAAACACCCACCTATAATGAAGACTTAACTTTCTGGGCTTCATTCAAAACTATAAAAAGCTAATTTATAAAATGATATCCTGAAAAAGTTCCCAAAACTTTCTCCTCCCTTGCTTAAAAACACAATAAAATATGGAGCTATGTCCACACATCTACATCTATATATGTATATACTCACAAAAACTCAAATTTTTTTCTATTCCTAATTTTAATCAACATAGAAAATTTACATGGCATCCTAATCTTTTTATGTTTAACATTTTCTGTTTTAACCTATAAACTAGGATAGGGTACTTCATCAAATCACACCATTTTTATTAGTAATATTATCTATAATGAGGGGATGGGCTGGAGGAGAGAGGCAGTACTTTAATGCAACTTAAAAAAATTTTATAAGTCTACTTTTTAATGAGGCCCTAAGTGGGAAAAAAGTTTAATTTTATAAGATCATAATCACAACACAACTATATGATGCTATACACCAATCATCCCTAATATGTAGGCGTGCACTTAAAGTAAATCCTTTAGATAAAAATCTGGATTTATATTTAAAAATGCAATTTACTGTTCAAAAGGAATCTTTTTTTATAAAAGTAACAATAAATTTTAAATCACTAAATTACTCTAGTGAATTTAAAACTATTTTAACAATAAACTTCAATTTTTAAGCAATTTTTCACAAACATATCTAATAAAAATCTCTAGGAACGACACCCAGGAATCTAAATATTTTTAGCTTCCTGGAGTATTCTGAAAACCAAATAAGTTTCATAACACAGGCTTTAAATTATCTTTTAAGCCAAGCAATTCTGGGAATCTGTACATTGCAGTGTTACACACATACCTCTAACTATAGTCACCCGTTACACAGCACAGTAAATTTCTTAGAAACTACTCATCTGAGCAGGTAACAACACAGCCACAAATATAGTACATAAACTCTATAAGAACAAAAACTGTCTGCTTTCAGCAGCACCTAGCATGGTGACTGCATATAATATGTGCTGGATAAATAGTAATTTTGGAATGAATGAACAGTCTATTAAGAATCCACACTCATTTGAGCACAAATGTTGCCACTGTCTGTCAGAAAAGCTGCTAAAATAAAGAAAAAGACATTAGGGCCAAACTTGCTTTGCCACCTTTTCAGACCTTGACAGGGACATCTTCATATCAAATATATTCTCTCATCAGAAACAGTATAGCCTAGAAGGGGTTATCTCAAGTGTTCAACTCTAGAGTACCTACCTGTCTGAATAAAGTGGCACTTCTGAAAATGACAGCAAGCAGCCAAAAGGCATAGAGGCCTTTTCTCTGGTTTCTGGGTACAGCAGATACAAGAACAAACCCTTCTTTTTAATCCCCCAAAGGACCTGTTTACATAACAGGGTTAGGCTAAATTGAATGAATGGTTGTGAAAATAACTAAGTCTCTGTTCAGGTGAGCAGCTACCTAGATAAATACTCCTTCCCCTGCCTATTTTCTTCCTGGATGAAACCAATTGTAAAAATTACACAAAGTTCCAATGTACTCATCACATTCTATCTTGACTTAAGTGGGGGGGTACATGGATGTTGTAAACATTTGCTTACAACGATCAGACAATTCCATTAAAATGCAGTAATATATACACCTTCTTTAAAATATTTACTCGAATGATAACTAGACAGTAATTTCTTAAAGTTTTCTCCAATTAGTAGCATTTTAAAAAATACTGCTAAACTGTTTATCTACATTGTATAAGCTGAGATTATCTATGGAAGGCATATCAGTTTAGAGACTAGAACGATGATCCATTAAGAAACTAAGCCATACTTAAACCAATTCAATTGTTTCTGAATTGAAAATGTCTGAAATTTATGACATTTATCTATGTCATAAATACACTATGGAAGAGAAAGTAAAAATTAGTGAAAACTCTTAAGAAAATGATGTTACGTAATACAAAAATATTGGCACTATAACCAGAATTCCATGTACTAATTCCCAAATTATTTATTTAGGCAATACCGCCCCCACCAATGTATTTAAAGCCTCTAGAATAGTCACAAAAATGTTATCTACTCATAAGAGTGAATTATGCCTACTCAAACTGTAACATAAATTTCTGAAAAAATCAATATCCAACATCAAATGAAGAAACAGTTTAATGTGTGACTTAAAAAGTATAAGGGTATTGTATGAGATCCAAAATTAATCCCAGTTCCAGAGGAAAACTACCAGAAAGAAGGTGCATAGCAATAAATGCCTACATGAACATAAAAGAAAGATCTCCAATAACCTAACTTTACACCTCAAGGAACTAGAAAAAAGAACAAATTAAGCCCGAAGCTAGTAGAAGGAAGGAAATAACAAGAATTAGAGAAAAAAATAAATGAAATACCCTAGAAAAACAATAGAAAAGATCAACAAAATTAAGAGTTGCTTTTTGAGAAAATAAACAAAATTGACAAAGATTAAGCTAGACTAAGGAAAAAAAGAGAAGAATCAGAAATGAAAGAAGAGGTATTAGAACTGATACCAAAGAAATACAAAGGATCATAGGAGATTATTATAATTATATGCCAACAAACTGGATAATCCAGAAGAGATGAATAAATTCCTAAAGATCTACAACTTACCAAGTCTGAATTATGAAGAAACAGAAAATATGAACAGATCAATAATGAGAAAGGAGACTAAAACGGTAATCAAAAATCTCCCAACAAAGAAAAGCCCAGAACCTCATGGCTTCACTGGTAAATTCCACCAAATATTAAAGAACTAATACCAATCCTTCTCAAACTCTTCCAAAAAATTGAAAATGAGGGAATGGATTCCAATCATTTTACAAGGCCAGAATTACCCTGGTACCACCCTGGTACCAAAGGATACTACAAGAAAATTATAGGCCAATATCCCTAATGAACATGGATGCAAATATTCTCAACAAACCAAATTCAACGGCATATTGAAAGGATTATACACCATGATTAAGTGGTATTTATCCCAAGGATGCAAGGATGAATTAATATACCTAAGTCAATAAATGTGATACACCACATTAACAAAATGAAGGATAAAAAAAATCAAATGATCATCTCAACAGATGCAGAAAATGCATTTGAAAAAATTCAACATCCTTTCATGATGAAAACTCTCAACAAATTAGGTACAGAAGAAATGTTCCTCAACATAATAAAGGTCATTTATGACAAGCCCACAGCTAACATCACACTCAACAGTGAAAAGTTGAAAGCTGTAACAAGGTGCCTACTCTCATCACTTCTATTCAACAAAGTACTGGAAGTCACAGAGCAATCAGACAAAGAGAATCAGAAAAAGAAATAAAAGGCTTCCAAATTGGAAAGAAAATTATAACATGATCTTACATATAGAAAACCTTAAAGACGCCACAAAAAAAACTGTTAAAACTAATACACAAATTCAGTAATAATACGGTACAAAATCAACATTCAAAAATTAGTTGTGTTTTTACACACTAACAACAAACTATCCAAAAAGAAATTAAGAACACAAGCCCATTGACAATAGCATCAAAAAGAATAAAATACCTAGGAATAAATTTAACCAAGAAAGTGAAAGATCTATACACAGAAAACTAAAAAACACTGATAAAAAGAAATTGAAGATAATTTAAAAAATGGAAAGATATCCCATGTTCATGGATCAGAATTAAAATTGTCAAAATGTCCATACTACCCAAAATGACCTATGTATTTAATGCAATCTCTATCAAAATTTCAATGGAATTTTTCATAGAAATAGAAAAAAATAATCCTAAAATTGGATTTGGAACTACAAAAGGCCCCAAATAGCTAAAGCAATTTTAAAAAAAAACAAAAAAAAAACTGGACTTCTTTATTTTAACGTATATTACAAATCTATAGTAATCAAAACAGTATTGTACTAGAATACAGACACATAAACCAACAGAATGGAAAGCCCAAAAATATATCCATTACATATATGGTAAACTAATCTTCGGCAAAGGTGCCAAGAATGTACAATTGGGAAAGGATAGTCTCTTCAATAAATGGTATTGGAAAAACTGGATATCCACATACAAAAAAAATGAAATTAGATCCTTATAACACACACAAAAATCAACCCAAAATGGATTAAAGACTTAAACATAACACCTGAAACCATATAACTCCTAGAAGAAAACAGAGGAGAAACGCTCCGTGACATTGGTCTTGGCAATGATTGTTTTGGACATGACACCAAAAGCATAGGCAACAAAAACAAAAATAAACAATTGGGACTACATCAAATTAGAAAGTTCCTGTACAGCAAAGGAAACAATAAACAAAATAAAAAGACAACTTAAAGAATGGGAGAAATTATTTGTAAACCATATATCTGACAAGGGGTTAATATTAAAAATATATAAGGAACTCAGTAACAACAACAAAAAAAAACTGAATAAAAAATGGGAATAGACATTTTTCCAAAGAAGACATACAAATGACCAATAGGTATATGAAAAAGTACTCAACATCACTAATCATCAGGGAAACGCAACTCAAAACCACAATGAGATATCACTTCACACCTGTTAGGATGACTATCAAAAAGTCAAAAGATAAGTATTAGTGAAGATGTGGAGAAAAGGGAACCCTTATACAAATACATATTGGTATAGCTATTATGGAAAACAGTATGGGGGTTCCTCAAAAAATTAAAAACAGAGCTACCATATGATCCAGAATGTCATTTCTGGGTATATTTGCAAAGGAAATAAAATCATTCTCAAAGAGATAGCTATACTCCCATGTTCAATGCAGCATTCACAATAGCCAAGATATGGAAACAATTTTAAGTGTCTGTTTACAAATAAATGGATAAATAAAATGTGGAGTACACATATAGATATACACACATAATAGAATATTATTCAGCCTTTAAAAAGAAGGAAATCTTGCCACTTGCAACAATATGGATGAACCTGGAGGGCATTATGCTAAGTAAGCTAGACTCAGAAAGAAAAATACTGCACAATCTCACTTGTATGTGGAATCTAAAGATGTCAAACTCATAGAAGCAGATAGTAGAAGGGTCTTTAACAGAGGGGGCAGGGAGAGATGCTATTCTATGGGTCCAAACTCTCAGTTATAAGATATATAAGTTCTGTAGATCTAATGTACAGTATAGTGACTATAATTAATAATAACATACTTACTTCATACTTGAAATTTGCTAAAAGAGATCTGAAGTATTCTCACTATAAAAAAAATAGTAACTACATGAAGTAATGGATATTTTAATTAGCTTGATTATGGTAATCATTTCACAATGTATTCATATATCAAAACATCACATTGTACACCTTAAATATATACAATTTTTATTTGTCAATTATACCTCAATAAAGCTGGGGGGAAAAATTAAGCCCAGTTCCAATCTTTACTCCCAATATAATAAAAATTACTACTCTACTAGGGAATGCTTCACCTTGCTCCAATGCTTATCATTTTATAAGTACCCTAATATAACTCTCAAACTCCATTTACTCCAAGGTGTTACTTAATCACACATGAATATTCATTTTAAGAGTACTGGTATTTTCCCTCGTATACACTTTTAAGAAAAGGAGAGCTAGTATATCATTTGGGCATAAAAGAAAATACTAGATCTAGGGAAACAGATCTTTAATTTCTTGCCTAAAGATGGAAACATGCCAACTAAATTCTCTGTATATGGTTTCGTAATCATAAAAGTTCACTTCTGCATTTCTGCAATAACTATTTATTGGGCCTTTTAAATGGCTTTGAGATGAATAAGACATAGTAGTCCTCCAGCCTCACCAAAAGTCATTTCAATGCTGATGACAAACAGTACTCTATTCACTTCTAAGCAATACACATTTTAGGGCAATATTTGGTCATTTTTATCATCAACAATGAATTCTTATCATCAAAAACTTATGGTAATTAATTCAAAGTTTATGTGTTGAGGTTGTTAACTACTCCTGCTAGTTCGCAGAGTCAAAAAGATTTAGGTCCCTGGTTATTCAGTGTGAGTGACTTATGCTGGACCATTGTATGTTGTGTGTTTTTATGGCATAGACAGTACAAGAAAATCTCTGAGAGTAAACTAGCCTCTACTCAACTTCTGGGAAAAGAGCAAGGGAGAAAGATGAATTATAAGCAATATGGAAAGAATCTGCATTTACTAGTAATATTTCCTAATTTCTTCACCTTATATTTTTCTCTTCCTAAATGAGAAAAGGATTCTTTCCATACCTCTCTACTCCATCTTTTCCTGTCTTGCTAAACCATGATGAGACTTTTAATGGGATTGGACTTTTAGATCTAACATAGATTTATTTAAACACCAGCTTCACCTGTACCAACACTATCACACTAATCATACCCAAGTAGGTACTCAAGGCTGTGCTTTTTGTTCAGGAAAAAGATAGCACATATGCTCATGGTAAGATACGAACTAATAGCACATACTTTTAAGTTCATCATTCCAGGATTTTCATTTCTATTTTTTAATGCCAAATAAAATCCCTGAAAGCCCACATTTTGGCAACCACGGTATGAAGTGCCTCATTCACTTTCTGGTTCTTCAATTACTGAAGTGTACCACTTTCCATCCAGAAACAAATTCTGTGAGTTTTCGAAGATGCTGCCTATCTTATTCAAACCTATTTGAGAGCAACAATGTCATAATGGAGCTGGAGAGAGCTACTCCCTTCATCTGCAATCAATTCTTACACAGAATGGTCCAGATCTTATGATACTCTTTCAAACATTTTTATGCAAGAGAAAAGTCAGACGTTTCCCTTTCCTACTTTAGTGTGAGCACATGTTTACTGCTTTCTACTCTGAGGCATAACAGTGAAGGAAAAGGATGTTTTCACTAAGCTAACATACTTTCAACTTCAGGTTTAAAGAGCTTAAAATAAATGCTTGACTTCGTAACCCTCACAAGACAGGAACAAAGGGGAGCATAGTATTTCCCTGTAACATTTCCTTATAGCAAGAAATTACTATGGATTTGAGGCAACGAAATTCTTTATAGGTACTGATGACAGCTGCAACCTTAAAAGTGGGTTTCTTTCTATTTAAAAAAAAAAAACCTTAGATTACCATTATACCAAGATTAAGACCATCACATCCTGAGTTTTTAAAACAGCCTGCACAACTGACCAATGTTAGCAAGTGGGTGGAGAAGCAACGCACAACGCACATTCCCTTTTTAAAAGTAATGAATAAAGTCCAGCCAATTCAAGGGTAACACAATAGATTCAGTCTAACAGCACATTATTAAACTTCCTCTCCGTATCAGTTCAAAAATGAATACGCATTTTAGAAAACAACAAAATACTAAACTTGTAAAGCTCAAAACAAGGCCAGGGATATTCCTTTTAAGTGTGTTCTCGGTGGTTAAAAGGAAATGTCCGATGATGTCATCCCTAGATACCCCCTAGTGATGAACACTAACTATTGGCCCTTAAAAGGGGGACCATTTTCTTGCAAACCGTGGCGGTCTCCAGGCTTTGCTCAAAGGTTCTCCAGCTGAAGTCAGGGAAGAAGGGGTGTCCCGCGGTCTCGGCCCAGAAATCGGGGAGGAGGGCCGACCCCTTTACCCCCCGACCCTCCGCGCCGGCTCATGGGGCCGCACCAGGCCCGAGGCAGGAAGGGAGAAAGGCCTGGGAGCCGCCCGGCTGCACCTGCTCCTCGGGCGGCCAAGGACTAGGGGCTGAGGGGCTGCTGTCCCCCATCAAGGCCTAGCCCAGCCTCCGGTCCCTCGGCCGAATCCCCGCCCCCCACCTCGCCCCAATCCCCCGAGGAAAAGACAATACATTTTAACGCCATTGGAGCTGCTGCTGTGCTGCTGCGGCTGCTGCTTCTCCGCTTCCGCGGGATGCGGTTCTCGCCGCGACTCGCCCGGCGGCTCCGCGGGCTGCTGATGCGAGCCGTCGTCGCCAGTGGCCCCGGGCACCTCGGGCTTGTCGGCGTCCGCCATCCCGCCGCCGCTGCCTCCGCCTCGGCCGCCTGCGCTGAGGGGCTCCGAGCGCGACAATGGCGGCGGCCAGGGAAGCGGTAACGGATCCCGATTTGAAAAGGCCCCGAGCGCTCAGTTTCCCGGATCTCGCGAGAACCGGTCGAGGCTGGGCGACTGGGAGATGGTGTGTGCGCGTGCGGGGGGGAGTGGGTGTGCGGGGGGCGGGGGGCGGTGTCGGGGGAGGGGGGACGGAGAGGCGAGGGTCAGGGCCGCTCTTGCTGCAGTCGGCCTTGTACCTGCCTGGGGAGGGCTTGACCAGTCCTGAAGCCCCAGGTGGTGCCATGTTCTGACCACCATGCCGCCTGTCGCTTGGCGCCCAATGGACTCTTCGCTTACAAAGAGGGATTAGAAACATCTGGAGCTCTGAATCCCAGACTGTTCAGTTCTTTCCAGGTAGGGGCAACCTAAGTTAGAGAAGGACACACCACTTTGCATCTTTAAAGGCGTCTGCAGATCTTCAGGCTCCCCTTAGAAATCCTTTGAATGATCACCTACCACTTCAATACCTAGGCACCCTGTGGACATTCAATAAATAGATATTGATGGTTGATTGCAATTCACCAAATTGAATAGCTTTGAATTTCTTTAAAAATTGGTTGTTAAGAGTGAGGATTTCCTTGGAACTCAGCTATCAGCTTAGTAAAAGAAAATTGAAGTTTTTTAATTCTCTGGGCAGCAATCCATGGGAGGAATCTATAATTTTCATAAGACATCTTCTAGATTGGCTAATAATGGACATTTTGGTTTTTGGTTATGTGTTTATAACATGCTGGTGGAAACAATATATGAAGCAGTTACAGGCCCTCAAATAAATTTAATTACCATGTGGAGTTTTAAAATATAGTACTAGATTTTTTTTCCTTATGTATGAAAAAGAAACCCATTAAATTCAATCAACTCCTAACTCTTCAGTACTATAATAATATTTCACACTGAAATAACCTTTTCAGCTGAAAAATTCAAACACCTTCCCAAACATTTCTTTTCATAAAGAAGCAAACATACATGGTTTACATGCTCTGCAGAGTGTCATGCACACATTCGTGGTAAAGCTATAGTTAAAATGTAACACTCAAGTAATGCATACTTTCTTCAATTTCCCCCGTTCTCTGGAATTTCAATATGTAGGTTCCTGCCCTCTGCCAAAAAATACCATAAAACATTCGATCCTGTGCCTGAAGAGTTGAACTACTTCATCAATCAAACACACACACAAAATCAGAACATTTTAATCTGAATGAGAATGCTTGATGAAATACTGCTGTTAGGATGCTGCCTACATTGCTTCATGAACACAACAAATGCTATTATAGTTGTTGTATAACTCATTTCTCATCCAACCCTGAGATACAGTGTTTAGCAGAAAAGGGACTCGATTTTGACAGACAGAAAATCTGAGTTAGAGCCCCAACTCTGTCACTTTCTGCCCATAACTCCTTGGGCAAATCACTTAGCTTCTCAATCTCTCCACAATAATTAAGGATAACAATACCTCCCTTACGGGAGTGAGGTGAGGATTAAAAGAGAAAACTTTATGTAGGAAAAAGTGCTATACAAACATATAGTATTACAATTCCCTGTCTCTCCAGGCCCAGCAGAGCTTTAGTCAAAGAGAATCCAAGTGATTTTCCCACAGCACTAAATTATAAGTACATTCAAAATAGTCATCATTCTGTTACTCTTTTGCTACAGTTCAATTTAACAGTGAAAATTAAACCCCACCATCCCTAGCACAATATACTCTCGCAAAAATCCCTTAATTCAATTCAATATTTTTTAAGAGGGCTTTACATTTAAAACAGAGTAGTAGGCACATGAGGAATACAAAAATGAGTATGGCCCTGTTGGGAGAGGACTATTATAAAAAGCCCAATTTGAGAGAAAGAGAGAGAGAGAGAGAGAGAGAGAGGCCATTATACTTATCTAGAAATGTACCCCTAAAATTTCAAAATATTTTCAATTAATACCTTAGTAAGTATGTCATTTAGAAATTGTGTTCACCTACTAGTAACAGCAACTGGAAATAATAGTGTATTAAACAAGGTAGACGTTATTACTCTCAGGTAAAGAAGTGCAGAGGGAGCATCCCAGAGAAGGTATAGTATCCACAGTCATCATGGACTCAGGTTCCTGCTACCTTAATCTTTCACTATTGTAATGTGAGGCTGCCATTCTTAATGTTGCCCTTCGGCCCAAGATGGCCACTAGAGGTCTAGGCATCTTGTCTGCATTGTAGGTCAGGAGTCCAGAAAAGAAGGATCCTACCCCGAAGTCTCACACAACACTTCTACTTATGGGCCAGATCTTAGTCACATGACACACTTAGCTGAAGGGGAGGTTGGCAAATAGCTTTTGGGCTGGGCTCACTGCCCAGGATCCTGTTACAAAAGAAAAAGAGAATGGAGTGGTGACTAGAATGTAATCATTCTTTTTCTTTGCCTTCAAGAATTAAAAGGCAAAGATCAACAACAGGAAGAAAATATAGTATGATTTTTAAGTCAATTTGCTTGACTATGTAAATTAAATGGCTAGATTTGAAGGCACTAAGTTCTCTCTTTTTTGAAGCTTTAAAAGGAATTTAAAACTTTAAAAAATGCTATGGGTTATATTTAAAGTCTAATATATATTTCCCTTTATTCTAAAAAGTTCATCCTATGATGAAAATGTGGATGTTGGTTATTGTAAATAGAAAGAGAAGTTTAATCTTATTCTGACAATCAACTACTTGTTATTCTCTCTCTCTCTCTCACTCTTTGTCTCCCTCTCACCCACCCACCCCCCATCGTCACCCACACTCCCCACAGCTCTGCTTAAGAGTCAATTTTATAGCCTTTGGCATTCCAAAAATACATCCTATATAAAGTCTCTATCATGCAAGTGAAGTTTAGAATTAAGATAATTTTATGAATAATCCAGGCAGAAGCTCCACTTTCACCTCTAGTATTCAAATAATTCAGATAACACCAAGAGTTTTGCTGTAATTTCTTTGAAAATTGTTTTATTTTTCAGCTTTACACTCCCAGGGTCATTGCCCCATAACAGATTTACTTTTGACTTTTGTAAGCAATATTGGGATGTATTTTTTTTCTTGAAGACTCCTATAATTCCCAGACATTTATTTGGGTCTCAACTTTTTAACCACCTTTATAGTTTTTTTTTTTTTCAGTGAATTTACTGAGGTGTACAGTTAATCACATGAATCAGTTTTTGAGGAATTCCTTTCCCCTATTGAGACCCCTAATTCCGCTCCCCAAATACTTTTCAAGCATATCCCACCCCTCCACAGTGACCCCCCACGTCCCTCAGCCTTGGGTCTACCCCCCACCCCCCAATTCCCCAGTGTTCACTCCCACCCTTTGAGCACCATAGTGTTAATCAGTCAATACCAATTTGATGGTGAGTACAGGTGGAACCCATT